>JAEANM010021529.1:0-11829 GCA_017656035.1 Myanophis thanlyinensis
ATAACCCATTTATCTATGGATTATCTCTCTACACGACGAGAAGGAGCGTATCAGGTAAGTCCAACGCCCCTTTTCTGCACATCATTTTTACTTGATGTACAAAAATCCCAAAGTGCATTCTGAGACATGAGTGGGTAAAATATTGCTATACTGTAGTTCTCTAAACAGCAGATATATTGGGAGAAGCATACAATAGATATGTGTCCTGTGTTTTAGATCAATGACCTCCTGGCTCATGAAAGCTTCTTATAAAGTGAAACGTGGGTATGTTGTGGCAGTGATCAATGCCCCAGCTTTTTAAGGAGGCTGTGAACAATTCCCTTCTTAAGAGACCATTTCTAGATTCTGCCCCAGTGATAATTTTCATCCTGTCTCCAATCTTCCCTTTCTGGAGAAGGTTCTTCAGATGATGGTTGCACTGCAGTTCCTAAGGTTTCTGGATGAGTCTGATATGGCATGGAAATGGCATTGGTCATTACTTTCTGATGATTTCTGGCAGGAACAGAATGGAGGTAGTGTGCTCTACCCTTGCTCTATTTGTGGGGTCCTGCAAGTCCCATACTTTCTCTGCTTCTGTTTAACATACACATGAAGCTATTGGGTGAGATCATTCTCCACCATGGGCTGAGAGATCATCAATATACTGATGACACCCAGCTGTTTGTCTCAGCACTGCAATGCAATGCAATGACTGGAGGCTGTTAAGGGTTGGATAGGGAGCAACAAGCTAAAATTGAACCCTAGCAAGACAGAATGGCTCTGAGCAAACATAGACTTTTGGTCCATGGATAATTGCCACCTCTGGTTTTCAATGGGTCACACTGCCCCAGAAAGACCTTCATCATCTGGGGTTCTCCTGGTCTCACAACTCCTACTCAAGGAGCAGGTGGCAATTATGGATAGAAGGGTCTTGGTGTAACTGCAGATTGTGTGTCAGATATGCCCTTTCCTAGATCAACAGTTCCTGCTCACAGTCACCCACACCCTAATCACCACTTGTTTTGACTACTGCAATGCACTCTACAGGGGGCTCTCCTTGAAAAGTGTCTTGAAGCTTCAATTGGTTCAAAATGCCTACATGGTTCTTTGAAAATCTAGATTTGTGCACATCATCTCTTTTGTGGGAGCTGCATTGACTACTGATTTTCTTCCAGGTTCAATTAAAGGTGCCGGTTGTCGCTTTTAAAGTCCTACATGGCCTGGGGTCAGATTATTTGAAGGACCATATTTTCCCAATTATATCTACCCAAGTGACCCAAGTGGGCAGGCAGGGTATGTTATGGATCCACTCTCTTAAGGAGGTCCCTCTGGTGGAACCAAGAAGATGGTCTTTGTTGTGGCTCCTTCCCTATGGAACATCACTTCTATGGAAATAAGATTGCCTGCTACTTTGACATTATTTCAGAAAGCCCTAAAGGCATGGCTTGGCCCACAGGCCTTGGGACCCCAGGGTAATATGAAACTCATCAAATTGTTGGTTTGATTGTTGTCACCAGGAAGGGTGTGTGTGTAAGTATTTATTGGATTTTGCACTGGAGTTTTTTCTGTAAACCACCTGGAGTTACCGTGAGTTAGTTGGGTGGCCATATTTTCTAAATTTTCTTAATAAATAAATAAAATAAACAAAATATATTGAAAATTAAGATATGGGGAGATGGTGTATCAGGTGAAGTCAGTCTTGGTGGGTCATATACATACCACACAGAGGATTATACCTAAAAACTGATAGGCCAATCTTCTCTCACAAATTTTTGGTCATCCACTTTGTTGCTGGATTAGAAATGCAAGAACAATTTCTAGCTGCACCAGAGATTATGTTGAGTTATTTATACCAATGACATCTTTTTTCTCATGTTGTACCAAAAACAGGCAACAAGGCATCCTCAGAAAAACCTATATTTCTTTCTGACTGTGGATCTTATAGATCAGAGGTGTCAAACTTGTGTTGTCTGGGCATGGGCATGGCCAGTGCATGGTGCATCTGGCCTGCGGACTGTAAGTTTGACACCCCTATTATAAACAATCAGTTCGAAAGAAAAAGATCTCGCCTCTTGCAGAGTTGCTGGTGTTGTGATGCCCTGCCTTCTGTCAGACAGCTGGTCTTCAGGTCTCCGCCACACCTGTGCATGATGTATGCATGCAAGACAGAGAGACTTGCAGTTTGGACGCTCGGTCTCTAAAAGGTTCACCAACAGTGGTATAGTCACTTTTCTAAGACCAGATAGTCTTTAAAGTTACTTGTTTTCTTTTTTAAAATAATAATCATTTTAATTTTTTGTATTTATTATGTTTAAGCACTTTTGTTTCCTTTATTTTTTTTAAATATCAGAATCAGAAATATTGTGTGTTAATCCTTTTCATGCTTCATAGAATTCCATTAAATTCCAAATTAGGGGTAAACAATGTGGTGTCCATGGATACCTTTCTTGTCGCTTGCCAGACTCCCTTTTTGTAATATATGAATCATTATGGTTTTTAGATTAGAAAAATTAATTGAACACTGCCAGACTGCAGAGCACAGCACCAGACTCTTAATATTCAAATGTTAAATTTTAATTAGTTTCTAAGTTTAAATGTAAGGTATAGGTTGGTGTTGCAATCCACTAAGAAAAAGAAATGATGAAGGAAAGTAAGAGATAGTAAGGAATATTCTGGATGATGATCCATTTTGCTTTTTGATAAATGCCAACAGCACCTACTTGGTAAAAAGTCAGCAAATGCCAATTGAATGTTAGGAAACAACCTTCCCTATAGTTAGAGCAGTTTGGCAATCGGATGAATTACCCAAACAGTGGGTAGTTTCCTCCTCATTCAATGTATTCAAGCAGAGACTAAGCAACCTTCTGTCTGGGATGGGCTTTCAAGAGTTGTCTGCACTGGGCAGAGAGCTGCATTTGGTGGTCTGAATGGCCCCCTTTTGAATCTGTGATTTTACATGGGTATTTGGAGACCCTTGAAGGCAACCCTTTGTGAGATCTTTTATGGCATGTTTTCAAAGAATCAAAGTTGCTTATTGGCACTAAAAGTCTTCCTAGCCCAAAGTACTCTTGTGATTTAAAATTCCAATTTATTTTATATGCAAGAAAGCTTCATAAAATTGGGGGCAGCTAATCTGTGATGTTTCCTTGCTGAGCTACTTTTGACAGCTCCCGTTTAAATAATGGCAAAGCGATAGCAGAGGCACTAGCCTGCTAAGCCAGTTCTGCTTTGTGGATACCAACTACCTAATAACTACTGGGCAGCCCAGAGAGATTGTTAACCATATGGAAGAAATAATCCTTTTCTCTCCTGCAGAGAAAAACACCAAAGCTGTTACTGCAGTGACAGCTGTTGTCCTGAATGGCCAGACCTTTGAAGAACTGCTCTTTCTCTTGGAGTTTCATAGTGAGTAGCTTGAGGAATCAATACGCCTCCTGCGGACTACATAGGCCCTGCCCTCATTATCACCACATGAAACGGCTTTTACTGGGAGTTGAAGGATGCCCAAAGCACTCTTATTTTCTCTTCTCTGTGAAATACTTTGGAGACCAGTTTGTGCTTGTGTTTTCAAGCACAAGCAACAATCCAAGCAAACGGACAAAATAAGCAAGACTGTACTTCTTCCGGTGGGCTGCTCTTTCTGAAAGACAGGTTGCTGAATTTCAGAGCAGGCCACAAACAAAAGAGTACACAAAGAGGCCCATCAAAATGAAGTATTCCTCTGATACATAGGGAGATCCATTTGTTGTCAAGAGAGGGTGTGATGAGAAGGTGAATTGTTTTTCATCATGGCAAAACAAAACAAAAACCCACAAGATTAATGAAAGCCAATCATAGAATTGTGGAGATTATAAAAATAATCTAATCCAGTGCTTCTCAGCCTTACCTGGCTGGAGACTTCTGGGAGTTGAAGGCAACATATCGTAAAGTTACCAAGGTGGAGAAACACTGATCTAATCCAACCCTATGAAATATGCAGGAAAACCAGTTAAACCAGGGGTGGGCAATTGTGGCTCTTTTATGACTTGTGGACTTCAAATCCCAGAATCCCTGGGCAAGGCAACCTAAATAAAATGGAGGAAACATTTGAAAAGGGTTCCTTACACTTACACTTCAAAATGTTTCCTCCATTTTATTTAGATTGCCTTGCCAAGGATTCTGGGATTTGAAGTCCACAAGTCATAAAAGAGTCACAATTGCCCATCACTGAGTTAAACCATTCTAAAAGGTGACTACAGTATCCAACAATTTTTTTTTAATTGAGACAGAAAACCCACAATATCTGAGGAACGATCTCACCCCAATGGAATTGGCCCACTCCACCCACTGACAGAAAGGGCATAGAATTCTGTTTGGTGTGGACCAGGAGAAGAGCCTTTTCTGCCATGGTTCCTGCGCTCTGGAACATTGTGCTCCCAATGTTCTCATGCACCCTCACTTTTGGCCTTCTTAAAGGGTCTGAAGACCTGGCTCTGGAAATTAGCCTGAGGCCCCAATGGGTGTCATTCCAGCGGTAGTTAATGGACTAAGATAAGCCTCTACATTCCTGTGCACACCTCGTCCTCTTCCCTCCCACCTTTGTTAATTTTAACTCAATTTTAATGCTATTATTGTTTTAAATGTTTCATCTTGTTTTTTAATTGATTGTAAGCCACTTAGAGTGGCCTCTAGTTGAGATGGGTGCATATAAGTTCAATAAATAATAAGAAAGAATAAACAATTAAAATCTGCAAATAAATTGTTCCACTGTTTTTCCACTGTTTCACTGTTGTATGTAATTTAGTGTAGCGTTTTGTGTGTGTATATTTATTTGCTCATAGTTTAATCAAATCTAAATGTATATGTAATTGATCTTAGTATCTTTGGTTATGGATACACTTCCTAACTATCTTTCCTATGGCACCATTTTAGACTCCTGAAAAATAATATGTTGTCTATCTTCAATCTATCCGTGCTTCCTTTTTTCTAGACTGAACATTCCATATTACTTTTGCAAGTCCTCAGATCTCTGTATTATCTTTGTCACCCTCGTCTGCTGCAATCTCTCAGTGTGCAGAATAAAGAGGCATAGGGACCTCATGTATCTTTGATACCATTCTTTTAATATTTGTATTAGCTATTCTAGTAGTTGTCACGCACTGTTTGCTTATTTCAGTTTATTATCAATGACAACCCTCCAGGTCTTCTATGATGTAGTACTTTGAAACCATGAATCCCTCATTAAGGCCCTATATTTTTTCTCCTTATCTAGCCTTCTGGTGAAGGACATCTTGTTCCTCTCAGCCTAGTCTTCAACTCAGTAATCTCAGTTATTGACTTAATGTCAACAATGAAACCATATTAATAGGTTATGGACTCAGGCAGATTATAGAAAAAGTAAAGCAGTTATAGAAGGTATAAAATACATAAATGTACTTGAATTAGAGTGAAGGGGGTATTTTTTGTTTTTGTTTTTAAAAAGGAAAACAAAATTTTATGTCTCATTGCTTTCGTCTTACATTTTCTGTGGCTAAATTAAGCAGTAGAAACTATGAACAGTGAAAATATAAGCTAAAACATTATTATTTAAAGATGACACGGACACAAATGCATAAAATATATATGTTAAGTTATTCCTTTGTGGTAAGCAATAGTATGCAAAGCAAGAATTTGTATGCCAAATTACGCAAATTACACAGACCTTTCCTCCCCAATTATGTCTGTCTAATCATTGTTCACCTCCCTATTCCTGTCAAATACAATCACCTTGTTCCTTGATATATTATTTTTAGGTCAAGATTTAATTTTAACCGTGCCTGATTAAAAGTTCTGGAGAAGTTGACAGCTTGCATGCTGTTTTGGGCTACTTTGACTGGTCCTAGTAAATATATATTATGGGCTTTGCTAATAAATATAGATTCTATTGTGAACATTACACTCCAAAGTTCAATTGGGTCATATTTCCTAGGTAGTATACTGCTTGTTTTAGTTTTTTTTCTTTCTTAAAGATCAGTTTTGTATGCCTTTTTCCTCTTGAGCTTCATTGTGTACATACAAGTGTGTGTTGCTAAAAAAAAAAAAGTCCATATTCTAATCCTTCCTTGGCATTTAATAATTGCACTGGTGTAGCATTATCCTTCCCCCCCCCCCCCGCTCCAAAGAAGAACCTTACTAAGATATTTTTTCTCATTGCTACAATAAAACAGTCACTACATAATT
The DNA here is from genome assembly GCA_017656035.1 of Myanophis thanlyinensis. Classification (NCBI taxonomy): domain Eukaryota; kingdom Metazoa; phylum Chordata; class Lepidosauria; order Squamata; family Homalopsidae; genus Myanophis; species Myanophis thanlyinensis. The sequence continues at coordinate 6,178 of JAEANM010021529.1, forward strand.
TAAAAAAGAGAAGACAACAGAAAAAGAACAGAGAAAACAAGAACATTTGAATGTTCTTTACTCCTTTTCTTCAGTGTTGAAAGCCTCCTAATTTGTCCAGCTCTCATACTTCTTAATTGCTTATATTTCTTTCATTTCTCTATTACTAGAATAATCTTTTTTTTAAAATAATTTTTTTATTTTTATTTTTCATTTTTTACATAACTTCATATATCATTCATCAAATCGTGCGTAGTCGGGTGTACAAAAATCTTTAATAACAATTGTGGTTAACAAATATTAACAATAAAAAATAACATAGTATTCTATAACTCATATCTTTCCATATCTGAACTTAAATACATCCATCCTGTCTATACACTTTACTCTCTTATTTCTAAGTTTAACTATAGCTTTCCCTAATTTTACTTCTCATTTTTATTATCTAACCACCAATAAGATGTCTCCAATATTTTATAAAATTCACTTGATTTTTTTCTCTTTGATTTCAAATGTCGATCTATTCATTTCAGCACATTCTAATATTTTTCTAATCATTATTTCTTCGGTAGGGATTTCTTCTTGATTCCAGTGTTGTGCAAATACAATCCTAGCTGCTGTTAAAACATGTACAATCAAATTATTATTCTCTTTACTATAATTCTCTGGCAATATGCCCAGTAAGAAACTCTCTGGTTTTAAATCAATATGTTGTTTTACTATTTTTTCCAACCATGAATGTATCTTTGTCCAATATCTCTTTGCCAATGGCCATGTCCACCACATATGATAATAGAACCCAGGTGTTTGGTGACACTTTATTACTGGAATAATTTTGTATAACATAATTAATGTAATTTCCCTATTTTTCAGTCCTTTTTTTATTATTGGCTTTTTGCAGCAGAAAAGCCAGGCTGAAAAGTTGAAATATATGTGGTCTAGAAATTCTCAAAACTGCATTTGAGGGTAAAGAAGATGTTCTTTAATGGAAGTAGGCAGAAGTTGTTGGCTCGGCTGAAGGGGATGATCCATTTTTTGAATCCAGAACATTCAAGTTCCAACATTTGGAAACAGCTGACATAGATACCTAACAAATTTGCTGAACTCAAGAAGGGAAGAATGTACGGCACAGTCTCATTTGCAAGATTGTATTGTCATAGTCAATCTGAATGAAAGTAATTTTAGCCTTCCTGTAGAGTTGACTTCATGGACTCATTTATCTAGTGGAGCTGACAGAAACTCTTTATATACTAAACTAAACTATACTACTATACATTACATTGAGGATCTTTCCAATCAATTATTTTAGGGTGCCAGAGAAGTCCTGTGGGGAAACAATGAAAGTCAGCCACTAAAGAATCATTTGTTTTTTTTATTTTAATAAACAACAACAAAATCTGTTTCTATTAAATGTTCATGGCCTTTGGAACTGCAATGTTCTCTAATACTTTTCAGTAGTGTTAACACGGATGGCTCTTAACTAAACAAAACCAAGCCAAACAAAAAAGCAAGCAAATAAAATTCCCGCCCAACCCCTCCAAACCACTCCGTTTCAGCATCCTTTTTCTTTGATATACTACAGTAGTGTTTAGTTTGCTCAGACAGGACAGAGGCAACACTATCTTTGTTTTAATAAACTTTATAATGCCTGTATTGTCAGAGGTTTATAGTATTATCATGCTGTACCTCCCTGGGGCAGTGTGTTTGATATCTTGCCAAGAACTATCTGTTGGCTATCTGTTGGCTTGGCCAGCAGTCTACTATGAACCATTGCATTACATTCTCTCTTGTACACTTTTATTTGTGCAGACACCATTGGCTTTTAAAAATGCAAACAATGGCTGGCCTGCTAAGCTTTAGCATGAGCAAGTTGCTCCGATCTTGGATTTCATGAATGTAGTGCATTGCGCATTTGCTGTAAATGTACATTCCAATTTGCTGGTTCAAGACCTGTTCATCAGTGTTTCAGTCTATCACTTTAGCATGTCTAGTTAAAAGTATGTTGCTTTTCTGAGGAAATTTGCATGCATTCATTCATGATGAATGTCTCAAAGGTGCTTTTTTCAAAAGGCAACTGGACTTTCTTGTTTTTTTCTTTGAAAACATTCCTCACTTCTTGAATGAAAAGTGAAATGTTTTCAAAGAAAAAAAAACTCCAAGAAAGTCCAGTTGCCTTTTGGAAAAAGCACCTTTGGGACAACCATGACCTGGACTATTGAGACCTGGACGATGGAGACTTTCCATAGTCATAATGAATCTTTTGTTTTATTAAATACTGATCTTTATGTGTACTATAGAATATCAGTGATGGCTGCCAGACTGATAAGATTTTTTTTGTTCTTTCTTTCCTTAATCTTGTCATTTCATCAGACAAGGAATGAGTAATTTTTCCTTGATTGTTTTTGGCAAGCAGGGAAAAAAACGCTAAATGTAATATGGTAAATGTGCAGTATATATTAATTTTTAGACAGGGGTTAAGAGACAAAATTCATATTCCACACTCTGTAAAGTTAAGTTTTAACACCAAGAATATAGCTTCAGAACATGTATATTTAAAACATTCATAAAGCAAATTTTCAGTAAATGGATTGGAATTTCATAGTTCTTGCTGGGTAAAACAATAAACTTTGAAAAAATTGCATTTATAAGAGATCAAAAACATGCAGTTAGCATTTTAATAAATTTTATTTTCGTTTTTTCATCTACTCCCACTACTCCTCCTTGCCTCATTCCATCAAGGCAATGAATTATCCGGTCTTTGAGTTCAAGGAAGACTAGGGCTAAGGCTGACAGATACTGTAGGTTGCAGAAATCTGGGTAACCATTAGAAAATAACAGAATTAGAATTTTCTGCATTTGTTGTTGTTGCAGTGCAGCACTGAGTTTTATTTAAAAGAAATACCTAGATTGTTGCTTCTATTGAAACATAACCATCCTGAAATGGTTTAATGGAATGTTAGGGATAGATATTTTATTTTTGAGCTTCAGAAAAAAAACAACTTTTTAATGTCCACATCCCTTTTCTCCTGGAATTCAGAGTAATGGGTCTCTCTTCCCCCAATCAGAGCCCATTACCTCACTCATTGCATGATTCTGGCAATGATTAGTGGATTTCTCAAGACAAAAGCAAAAAATCTGACAGGTTTCAAGCCTGTTTGGAAGTCACCGAGCAGCACGGTCCAGTCTTTCTGCCTTTTCCAGATTAAGGAAGATGAGGTGTTCCCCAAAGCATCCGAGAGGCACCGAGGAGGGCATCATTTCTTTCACATGAAAGGAAAGGGATTTATTTATGTTCCTGATGGCTCACCATCCATGAATAACTGGTGGCATTCTATTCAGTAATAAACTACCGATAATTGCAGCAAAAATATTTCTGCCCATCAGTTGGGGCATTACAGTATTTATCCCAAGTTACAATTTAAAGGGATTTTGTGCATGTGTGGAATTCTCACACCTCTGATTAGAATTAATTCCTCACACAACAGGTCTGTCCAATCTGAGGTGTAGTTGCTTATGTTACATCACACTTACCTTAGCTATTAAATGAATAAATTAAATAAAAAATAAATTTAGTTTTGCACCTGGTCCCACCTCCCTTCTTTGATATGCAGATTCCGGCCCCACCATTCAAAGCCAAAGAAAGGCTCATGCCTTTAAAAATGAAGCACAGCATGTCAAGCAATGATTGCTCAACTCATCGGCTCCTTAAATGGGTAAGACGAGATGCTTCCCCAAATTGCTATTCTGCCACCAGATGGCACTTCTTTACCATTTAATTGCCTGTCTCTGAAACTCTCCTTGCTTTAAACTGTCCTGGGTAACAGAATTAAATGTAGAAATGCAGCTGATGTATTTTTGCACTAGCAAGTGGAGAACATTAGTAGCATACTGCAACAAAACATCAGTGCATTAGTAGCACACTGCAACAAAATAGTGCTCTAACGTATGTTTAAAGTATTTCACCATTCCTTCTTGCTTTGCACTGCTCATTTGCTCTAACATAAAACCCATAAGGCAGGGGTCTCCAAACTTGGCAATTAAGTGACTTGTGGACTTCAACTCGCAGAATCCCTCAGCCAGCAAAAGCTGGCTGAGGGATTCTGGGGGTTGAAGTCCACAAGTCACTTAATTGCCAAGTATTGCTATCATTTACTAGCAAGGCTCTTGAAATGCTCCCAAAGTCTCTAACTGAGCCAAGGCGCCATTCAATGTTTTATTCAGGTGCTTCACTTCTTTGTCTGCTTTAACACTAACCCTTACAGGAAAGAGCTTGCTGTTTGTTTTGCTTCAAGTGCTCGTGGTGAAGATACCTAAAGGGACCATCAGCAAGAGATCAGATGCTGCATGGGAACGGAATGAAAATTGAAGTAAAGTTGCTTCTCTTCAAGTTTAATCTTCAAAATGTAACCTGATCTCTGGGTTTGGGCTGCTTCTTACAGCTTAAAAGAATCCTTCAGGGAAAAGGAATGTGCTTAGGCCCACTTAATTTCAGCATCAGGCTCAGGAGTACTGCAGCTACTCTGCCATTCCCCTATTTGGGAAGTCAAGAATAGGGAACCTTTGGGCAAAAAGAACTTGACATTTATTATGTTAAGCTTTTCCCTCCAAGGATCGGAGAGAAGGTGGTAGAGATATGCTGACATCAAGCAAAGAGCTTCCCTCCTAATATGAAATATTGTGTGATGAAAATGTGCATGGTGGATTTCATCCAACTTTAAAGAATAAATGTATTATATACAGTATACCATTATTTTGTGAGCCACTTCAAGTGTATGGCAGGATTATCCATTTAATTAATAAAATAAATGCTGTGTCTTTTCCTGTTACTATGCAGTCTCACTAATACACAACAGTACCCATAATAAAAACTAGACAACGGCTTTAGTTTTGTTTTCTAAGTCAATACAATTTCTCAAATTTATTTTTAAGAATTACTTCTAATATATCTTTTTCACAGAAGGAGAGTATAGGGAATGTTCTCATTCCATCTGTAAACACTGAAATACAGATCTGGGAAACAAGGGAAGAGACACAAAAAGTGCATTTTACAAAATTATCAACTAAAATATATTTTACATGTATTACATTTCAATTTAAATTCTACTGACTGCATTTTCAGTTTCAAAAATATTTCCATATCTAATAGATTAAAAAAGCATGAAATATTTTCATTGAAGATAAGACATTTCAAATCATTTACATGCTGTCTGCAAACAGCATAAAACAACTACACAAATCTTTTAAAACAATATTCTTGGCCTGAAGTAGATTCTGACAATTATCAGAAGCAGGGAAGGTTTTGGGTAGTTCTGTTCTCCAGAAAAGGGGCTCCAACCCTATTTCAGAATTGGGTAGGTAACTAATTAAAAAAAAAAATTGTTTGTCTTTAGACTATTGTTGCTTTCCTGCCTGGAGAAGCCAGAGAAAGGAGGGGGAGGAAGTAGCAACAGAAATCAGGGCTTTACGAAGGTGCTCTGTTCCTGAAGCTAAATTTCATCTTCTTTCATGAGGGCAGGACCACCCTAAACCCGGGTCTCAAGTCACCATGCTGAGGATTCTAGCCACCACACCATGAATTCTAAAAAATCATTTTGGGAAGAGGCTCTCTGGCACTAGAGTTTCTCTCCCATTTCTAGTTAAGAAGAAAGAAAGGAAGGAAGGAAGGAAGGAAGG
>JAEANM010021530.1:0-11829 GCA_017656035.1 Myanophis thanlyinensis
ATGAGGAAAAGCTTCTTTCCACAGGCAATACGGACACTAAACCAGGAACCACAAGCACACTCAGGACTACAACAGGAGCCATGACTGTATCTAACTCCCACCTTCCCAACCATCCCTAACTTATTTCCTTCCCCACCCTCCCATTTTGCCTTAACTTACTCACGGTCATGGGCAGTCACGTAAGCATTTCACTGCATATCGTATCATGTATGACTGTGTATGTGACCAATAAATTTGAATTTGAATTTGAATTCTTAATAAATGTGGGCATTTGTAGTATTTGTGACACTAAAATATAACAAAAAAAGTAGGATGACTGCTCTGTGAAATCTTTGGTGGGAGGATGTTCTGCCTATTTATCATTGTAATTGTTATACAATAACAGTTTGAGTATGACAGACCCTCATTCCCTAAAAGCTCATCATTTGAAATTTGGGATCCTGAACTGGAGGATATGTATTAATATTTGATAAATGATTTCAGGGCCACAGTCTGGCTATGACAAAAGATGGGAGTTCTTTAGAATAAGAAATCCCTTTTGGTGTCTTCGTCATGAAAGTGTCTTTTGAATCTTAATGAGCCGATTCTTCCATACATACTGCATTCCTCCATTATGGTTTAAGGTGAATTAATTTTTCTGGCCGGTGAATCTTAGTGGGAAGACTGCACTTGTTGGCCTTCTAACTGCTCAGAAACTAGTTAAAGCAAAAAAAGAATTCTGAGAGGAAGTGCAGAAGGTGGAGGCAAAGGTGGAGACGTGGTACTCCAATATCTTAATTGCAGTCAAAGAGAAATGAACAAAACTGAAGTGGCTCCCAAGGAGATATTAGAAAATGCAAGTTGAAAATGAGAATGATTTAATGTCAAATGAGACAAATGCCGAGTTGATACTCCAGTGTCTCACGCTTCCACTTGTCCTTGGCATTGAGAAAATGAGATTTTTAATATCGGAAAAACAGATTGCCATGAAGGCTCATCCATTGTAAGTTTGAGCTGCCTTTTAGAGCAGCTTTTAAGCTGAGGATTGGATCGTTCATTCCATTTTACAGTTGCTGCCATGATTTTCATACTAATACGGAATTCCTCCCTTTTTTCTCCTCTATTCTTTTGCATACTATTTATGCACCAGAGAGGGAAGGAAGGCTGACTTCCTCTTTCAGTCTGTTTCTCCCTTTCCTCCCCTTCCCCCCCCCCCCCCCCCCCACTTTAACAAGTTAATTTCATTAATGAATAATGCAGGCAGGACAAAGGTTTGTCAGGTTTAACCTCTGCATTAGTCATACAGATTAATGATACTTGCTGTTCTGCCTGGTTAATGTTAGGAAGACAAACTTAGATTCTGTTTGTCAGACTGAAAGGTTGAGGCTTTATGGTTTTGAAATGCCATGATAGGGAGGGATATCCAAAAACATACTGCCTGTATTCAGCAACTGGATTCGTTTGAAAACAAATGATACAGTATAGTGAAAATTCGACTCTTCAATTCACCATTAAGTTTGGAAGTCACTATGAATGTCTGTTTTTGTTTTTGGGCTGCTACCTGGGAAGAGGACCCCGTCTACATTCTTAGATCTTATATGTTTTCCCCAACTGAGATTTGATTTTCACATTTTAAAAGTGCTGTACTGTTTTTAAACCTGAGTTTGCAATTTTTCTTGTCTTATTAGAATGTTTGTAATCTAATAATTGTAAACAGTATGACATGCAGCAGTTTAGCTACTGTAGAACGGAATTTACATGGCAAACATGGCAGATAATGTAGGAAACAGTCTTACAAATGTGGCTGTTGAATCTGGTCAATATAATGGATGCACATCTTCCAGTTTCCTAAATGGACAGGCTACCAGGGATGTATGTTATTAGTACCAACAACTTTTCTTTCTATAGAAATGCATACTTTTCTAATCCGGGTTTTTGAACTTTCCAAATTTATCTTGAGAGCCACTAGCTGGCACAGAGTACTGAACTAGATGACCAACAAGCAATTACTGGGGCACATAACATCAGACATATCACTGGAAGGAAAAAAAAACCACAAAACTGCATCTCAACTTATTTTGGCCATGTCATGTGGGGGAATTCACTGGAGAAAGCACATATGTTGGGAAGAGTTAGCAATAATAGGAAACCAGGCAGCCAAATAACATGACGGTATCAAAGGTGATACCAGCCAGAGCATAGAAAAACTCCAAGAAGCAATGCAAGATCGGAAGATGTGGAAAGACCTGCCCTATAGAATTGCCAAGTGTTAGACACGACTGAATGGATAACGTCATCAACACTGAACTAGGTGGCCTTTGGCCTAGCAGAGATGTTTGTGAATTCTATGGCTTGATCAAGCTGAGAGACTTTTTCTGTTGTTTGTGAATTCTTTTTTAAAGCAAAACAAAGTATTGGTCATAATCATGTTAAAGTTATTGGCATATGTGAGATCCATAATGTTGCTCTACAAATAAAAATAAATTCCAGCCATGAGATAGTCTTCTTGTAATGGTCCCTTTAAAAAATTATTCCAGTCTAGTCAAAGTCAGCTGCACTCCATCTACAACAAACGTTGCTGGACTAAAGCTAAAAAGATAGTGAAGGACCCCAGCCACCCCAACAATAGACTGTTTACCACGATGCGGTCAGGAAAGCGTTTTCGCTCTCCAACACAGAGAGACTGAGAAGAAGCTTCTTTCCACAGGCAATACGGACACTAAACCAGGAACCACAAGAACACTCAAGACTATAACAGGAACCACGATTGTATCTCATTCCTACCTTCCCAACTATCCCTAACTTATTTCCTATCCCATCCTCCCATTTTGTCTAGACTTACTCTCCTACTATCAATCGCGGTCGCGGGCGGTCGCGTAAGCATTTCACTGCATATCATACCATGTATGACTGTGTATGTGACCAATAAAATTTGAATTTGAAATTAAGATAGAAAGCTGTTATGTCCGCTTAATGTCCCTTTAAATTTAGATATCTTTGCAGAATGTTTATTACAAATCTTATTCATATTTCTTATTAACCTCTTAGATGATCAGAAAAAAGTCTCCCTCTTTTTTTGCCATTTTTCTGCAAATATTGGAGAATTGTTAAAATGTACCACCATTATTTTTTTTTCCCTGTAGACTTGATGGTCCCATTCTTTGCTTGTGATATGTTATTTCTGTCTTACTTAATCACTCTTGTAGATTTCTCTGGATCTTTCCGAGATCAGTACCTGTGGGTTCCCAAAATAGCACACAGTCAAATAAAACATTAACAGTTTTGAAGTGAGATATGTCTGGTTTCTCTAAGTGATGCAAAACAAATTTAAAATGATATAGTTTCATGCACCTCAAATCATGTTGTCAGCTTATGTTGATTTGTCATTCTAAAGCTATACATCTTTCTGAGCCACTGATATTTTAGTTGTGTGTTTTATTCAATAATTATAGCTTTGCAACCCATCAAGCCCAGATGCATTTTGTTGTGAGACACTGTAAGATATTTCACAAAGACCCTCCTACCCATCAGAGTCCTGTCTATTTTAAGACCGATTCTGACTTTATAGGAGTTTGGTAGAAAATGAAATAATCGTTGCTTGTTTGTGAGGTGTTTGTTTAGATGTGTACAATAACTTCTAAGAAATTATGTAAACATTAAATGTCCTTCTTATTTGTTTCAGAATGATAACAAATACTGAAGACCTCCAAGAGGCTTTCTGACCTTCCTCTCCCCATGTAAATTATGCTGAGAACCTTTCCAGTGGTGTAAGTACAACATCTATTATTTTTTCTCTGTCTGTGGCCAAAAGCCCGAGAGCCAGTTAAGTTTGCAGACTAATGCTGAATTAAGGATTTCCTGTTGGCTGATGATAATCAAAGTTCTAGTCTAATACATCAAAGGGCATCAGGTTAAGGAAGGCTGACCTAGGAAGCCACAAGAGGAATATGGGTTTTATTTTTTTATGCTCTTTCATGCTGATGGTGTGGTTTGTATTTTACTTCATGAAAGTTCCTCCCAAGCTTATAGAAATATGGTTGTGTGACAGTGATTTTCATTATCTTTATAAAGAGTATTTCTACAACATGGATGTATCCCAGCCACTGGGCCAGTAATTAAAAGTTATAGGAAATGTATTCCAGATAACCTAGAGAGTAGTAGCTCACTCATGTTTGTTGTTACATTTATACAATTTTTCAATATGAAATTTTGGGAAAAGCCTTGTTTTGTGAATGTCCTATATTTTTGTCATAGATATTTCCATTTTACAGATGGTTTAAAATGATTCAGAAAGGATTTGAACTTCAACTTGAGCATTTCTACATATATAGCATGCAGTATTTGTATTTGTGATTGGCAGATATACAAACATAAAGTATTTTGATTGGATGGCTCTAAGTAATAAACATTTCATTTATTTATAGTGCTAGGAGATGAAAAGGAAAGGGCTTTATTTGGATCTACAGTGCTGGGTTTTCAAATTTCGGCTAGCTATAAGTTGAGAAAATAGCCATTGATCAGTCTCAACTGTTAAAATTCAGTTCTTTCTTAGACAAACTAAGTTACACATTGAAGGATATGTAGAAATATAGTACAATATAGAATGTGAATTTGTTAGTCATTTTTCCCTTGCTGTGATCAGGGGAATCTAGGAAGGTTTATAATGTTTTTTGCAGAGCAAAAGCAGAAGTTGCCACTAAATTGAATAGTAAGAATAGAGCATTTTGCTTTAACTGTTCAGACTTTGCCCAAACCAAAAATTTCATGGGGCTTGCCAGTTACAAGAACGAGTGCAACATGCCGCAGGTTTCTTCTATGCTGGAAGAAGGCTGTGAAGTTTTCAAATCTAGACAATTAGTTCCAGCAGTAGAATTCTAACCTGTTTGCTTGAAGATGCAATACACACCTGTGCAAACAAGAAAAACTGTTTTCTTATGCTGATTATTTCTTATGGCAGATCATTAAGAAATGGATAAAGCAATCAGAGATGGGAATTATTAATTTTGCCTGATTTTTTTTCCTTCCTCTTTATTCTTAGAAAGTTATTCCAGGTCAGATCATTTGTTCAACTTGCCTAAACTGTCTTGCCGTCCCCTATTTATTGCTCCGCCAATGTACTAGACAATGATTTCCCACATCCCCAATTATTATTTATGATGGGGTATTAGAATGAAAAAGGTAGTATATTTTTGGCAGCAATTATTAGCCAGAGAGTGAGTTTCTCCCCTGATCTGCTCTCTACTCTTTTTAAAAGGAGATGCCAGAGCTTAAATCCGGCAATTTCATTATGTAACTCTAATTTCACCTTTGGTGATGGTGGAACTTGATTGTTGGTTGTTGCTCCATGTGAATCCAGAATACCTTGGGACATATTGAAGATTCTTCTTCAGTAGAGTTTTGTGGCTCAGTCTAGTCAAAGTAAGGAAAAAGGAATCCTAGGGTATAAAATGTCTGCAAATTACTATTTATAATCTGTCCCATTTATGCACCAGTTACTGCTTTGAAAGGCATAGTGTGTGCTGTTTTAGATTTAAGACAATTTTATCCTAGGTATCCTGAGTAAGTTCTCATGATTCATGGGAAGAAGAAAGAATGGATAAGCAAACCCTAAAATATACTCCATGAAACCATTAATAGTCTGCTTACCTATATTGATGCACTTTCCGTATGTCTTTCTCTCTTTCATGGATATGCATGCCATTCAAATCTCTGGACATTTCAAGACTCTACTATGGACAACATGAATGCATGAAGTTGAAAACTAGGAGCAGGACAATCTTTTGGTTGAAGCATCTCCTTCCCCAATAGATTTAAATTGTTGTGTGATTGACCAAAGAAGCCCTCATTCATGAGAATCAACTGTCATGTCACAAATTGGCAGAGATTTCGAAGTTCATTTTGTCATGAAATGAGGCATTGGGAGAAGGTTAGCTACTGCCTTGGCTCTTGAAAAGCACAGAGGGATGGTTATATATGTATAAAAGCAGTATTTATGAAGCATTGGGGGAAATTTTGTTTTGTTTTCAGATGATGTATGCATTTTGTTTTTAGAAACCTCAGCATGAAGAATTTATTTTGTATGTTAAGGGGGAAAAATCCTATTTTGCCATTGTCAGCTTTTATAGATAGTTATGATCAATGAGTGGAAGAAATACATTTTAACCAGAGGTTTGATTTTATTTAAACAGTTAAGTATTTTGTATTGATATTTTTTTTAAAAAAATAAATAAATAACATAGCAGTGTCCTCTTTCAGATATTTTGCTTTGTTCCACTCTTTCCCAGACAGCTGTCACTGGGAATTCTGGGCTCTGTATTTCCAACATATCTGAAAGGACTAGCTTTTTGGTGCGTGGGGAGAAGGCTGTAGCAACACTAAGCACCTTATACTCATGTCATACTTGATGTGGATTTACATAATTGAAAAATGTCTGCACTGGACACATTCAGTGGCTGTGCATTGTTAAATTGAGGTATCCCATTGTATTGCAATTAAGGCCATGATTTTGCATGATGTCTGAAGGGATGATCAAGACCCAAGACTATGAAGTTGCTTCCTGCACCTTTGTGACTTAATCAACTATAGTAACAGCCAGAGTTTTACTTCCAGAGGAGACATTCCATATTATAACATTGCTAGTATACCACAAAGGTTCCCTTTTCAAAAGGAACTGGGTTTTCTTGGTTTTTTCCCCTTCAGAACATTTTGTCTCTGATCCAAGAAGCTTCTTCACTTCATTGAAGAACTAAAGAAGTTTCTTGGATGAAAAGTGAAACATTTTCAAGGAAAAAAAAAAACAAAGTCCAGTTGCCTTTGGAACAACTGGGACAACTTTGACGATTGAGAATTTCCATCGACAATTGCTAGTATGGAAAACTAATGTAGAAGACAAATGTACTAAATCAAGATTTCTTTATTGAGTTAAGAATAAAAGCCTCTTCTGAGATTTTTCTCCCTCTCCTATGGGCAACCTTTACAACAGACCCCCTTCTTCCCTAACATAGTTTCTTTGAGGGGTAGATTTTTCCATCCCACCCTGAACAATCTCTGGTTGGGTTTTCTGTATCCCCCCCCCCCCCCCAAAAAAAAAAAAAGCAGATGAGTCCAGGGAAGACCAGGATTTCTGATTGGTTGACTTTTTTGGGGATTTCTCACTGGCAAGCTTGGGTAGGTGCTGCTAAGCTCAGTGAGAAGGATGGAGATGAGCAGTAAGAACGCTCTAATGGCAATTCAACCCTATTCCAGATATAAGAGGGTGAGGCCAGTAGCCATATGGAAGTGCCATGAAGGATGCAAACCATTCTTAAGTGATGGTGTGCCAATGATAGATTTTGAAAGCCCAAACGAAGTGGATTTTAAATCGTTATTAGTGCAAGACAGAGTTTGATGTGAAATCTGAAATCAACTTCTGCCTGGCAAAATAGTATTGTGCAACACAGTGCCCAAATTCCATTTAGGAGCTAAAGGACTTCAAGACAAAAGAATGCTTCTTCCATTCTACTATTCTATTGCTATTCCATTCTTGCTTTGAGTTGTACAAGTCGTGTTGGCGAGCATTTGATTATGCTGGATTTATTTTCAAATGTCTCAGGTTGTTCTTATTAACTGTCATTGCTTTGATCGAAAGTGCACAACAGATTTCTGCATTTGTAGCATCCTGCTTTGCATACCTAAACAGAACATTTTGGAGAGGCAGCTGGGCAGACCCAGTCTGCTTTACAGTTTTAGCCCGAATGTCACTAGGGCTGAGCAGTTGTGAGAAGAGACTGATGTCTCAACATCAAAGTGGGCTGAAGGGAGAAAAGTTAGCAAGAAAGGATATAAATATTTCCTTTAAAACCCCCATTCTATGCCTGTTCAATGTTTACTTGTTCTCTGGATTCCTCTGATAGAGATTGTTGCAGTGAGTCTCTGGCATAGGAATCTTCTCAGAAGGGTTAATCACATTTGAATGAATCAAGATTAAGAACAAACTCAAGCACTTCATTGAAAGTAGAACAGCTTCTCATAGTGACTAAACTGACATATCCAGGAAACCACACAGGACAAAAGAGCAATGGCAGTCTCTTGCTATTTTTCTGCTATACTTTGTCTACAACAACATATACTGTATTGACTCAAATTGGTATTGGATCTTAGTGACCACATAGATTTTCTCCATGACCATTTGTCCCTAACCTCGTCCTTCATGTCTTCCAAAGTTGCATCAGTCACCACTATAACTGAGTCTGTCCACCCTTTTCTTCCCTTCTTTCAACATAAGAGCCTTTTCTTGATAGTGAGAGTTTCAAATATGTGTCCAAATTTGAGCTTTTCTACTTGTGCCTTGAGTGAGAACTCTGGACTGATTTCTTTGATGATGTATTTTTTTGTTTTCTTGGCTGTCCATGGTATTCTTAAGAGTCTTTTCCAACACCAAAGTTGAAAAATGTTAATACTCTTTCTATCCTGCTTACATATGTTGGAAGAAATGTCCATGTGGTCCAGTTCCAAGTGGGGAAAAAGACACTGGAAACATGGAGGCTGCTTGGAAAGATTGTTTTATTAATGGAGCAGGATCAGGACCTCATGGCTTGAAGTCCTGGGCGAAAAGGGAGGAAAGTGAGGGAGAGGGCTAGATTTATTTATCTGTTCCTGTGGCAAGGGCAAGTATCCTGATTGGTTGTCAGACTTCCATGTGGCTATGAGTCATGATTCAAATTTGGTTGAAGCTTTTGTCTGTGCCATGTGGACAGTTGGGCAATCCCATAATGACCTGAGGGTGAGGGCCTTTTAGTTGCAAATAAAGCTAGCTCAGTCTATTGTCTTCCAAATAATCTGCTGGAAGGCAAGAGCTGGAGATGAGTTTCAGACTTAAGATTTCTATTAACCTTTTACGGGAAATATTCTGCCTTTTAATATTTCCTGGAATATTTCATTTTTTCTTAGGAGAGGGATGGGTGCTAACTTCTAACACATAGACTCGGTTATTTGAAATGGTCTTGGTATTTCCTTTTAACAATGAAGAGTGGGCTAGATGCTTCCACCACCACCACCATCATCATCAAAGATCAGTAAACATCATTAAATCAGGGGGATTTAATACAGTAATCCCTGAGTCTAGAATCATGTTATCACAATATAGTAAAACAACCCACCCAATTCAGGAAAAGCAAAAAAAAAAAATCAGAAGAGGAAAACATATTGATATATTATTCTTGTAATATTCCTTTGCCATTGTTTATTTTATTCTATTATTTTACTTCAGTTCTGTTTGTGCTCCTTTCTATTTGTTCATTTTTATTATTGTAAGGTGCCTAGAATAGCCCCACATCGAAGGTGAGATAAGCAGCAAATAAATTTATCAAATAAATAAATAATGTAGCCAGTATATGAAACATCTTAAAAGTTTTAGTACTTTTAAAGATAATTCACTGACCTAAACAAGAACTAGCTCAGCTAGAGAGGGAAACAGCTAGAGATACATTTTCAGCACATTTAATGAGTAGTTCTCACTTCTTCTGCAGCAAGTAGGATAGCAACTTTAAGGCAGACATACGAGAAGAAATTAATAATCCTGGTTGGTTTCTATTGTGAGAAAAAAATTTTTTTCCAGAGATGGTTAAAATTGACATGTTCCTGCTTTTGTAGTTTCATAAGCAGAATGACATTTTGCAAATCTGAACTGTTCTGCTTTTTGTTTATTAAATAAAAAAACAAATGACCAGATCCTGCCTTTTCTTTTTTTAATGGGCTAATTCCTGCAAAGAAAAAAACAGTTTACCCTTCTCCCATAAGAAACAAATTAAAGTAATACAATTAAAGTAGTTGTAGCGAATTAGAAGGGCTTCAAACATTATGTAGTGATAAACTGCTAATGGGGATGCATGTCCCTTAATTAACAAGGAGCATCACATTATTCTTAAATGTCTGGTTGCAGAATTGCCTCGTAAATTGGCTTGTTAAACACAGGACACCTTTACATTAGGGATTTGCATGCAGTTTACAAGTAGAATTGCTGTGAGTTTTACTCTACTATTAAAAAGGTAAGACATTGCTTAGAAGAGCGTGGTGCTCTTCTATCTCTACCGTGCAGTTTTCTTCTTGAATTTCTGAGTGCTTCAAAAGAGTAGGTAGGGCATCATTAAAAACTGGGATTCCTCTGTGGCTTGAAAAATGCTATTGTGTGTGACAGCCTTGTTGAAAACAGTTGCACAGAATGCAGAATAAGTTCATGTCAGCACAGGTGAAAGAAGCAGCTAATTCTGTAACTGTAACATAGATACATAGTATTTACACACATTGTCCAAAATTGCATCTTTGGGAAAAGGTAATGGATTTCTCTCCTCCTACAATAGTAATTTAGGAGTCAGCGAGGTGTGTATATGTGTGCAAAATGATAATGTTCAGAATTTAGATGATATTTTCTGATGAATCTTTAACATTATATGGGGAAACATGTCAAGCCACTCTTAAAATTAAAAAGTAAATTCAGTATCTTCATGTACTATGTAGTCCTATGCATGCTTTTCAAAAGAAATAAAATATTTTTGGGGGGGTGACTTACAGTACGTGTACTGAGGACTGCAGTCTATTATATCTTCATTTCTTTGGTTTTCTACAATGGAACACTTTAGGGCTTTGCAAGCACATTGGCTTTCAAAGACCAAAAAGTACTTCAAGAATGTCTGCTATTTCTTAAAGCAGTTGTGCATTTTTGGGAAATATGTACTTGTTCCTTGTAGAAACAGCAGCAACATAACCTCCGGATAGGATAGACTTTTTATAAGTTATTGCAAACAAATGCCCTCTTTTTTACTTTTGAATCTGAAGTGTTCTATAACTCTAGGACATTTTTTCCTAGTAGATATTGAGTCTGATTATCTAAAATTTGTGGCTGAGCTTTGTTGATAGTATTGTCAAAATTCACGAAGTCCCTGACACCCATTCACTCTTTTATTTTTATAAATTACAAAAGTAAAAAAATAGCAGTATATATCAAAAAATCTGTGTTTGTTTATCCAAATGTAATTATCGTAATACTTAATTGAACAGATCACTTTCGTAAACATGATTTATAATTCTCTCTGTGTTTTTTTTTCTGCTTCCGCAATATAAGCAATATAACCTGCTTTTTAATTTAACTAGTGCTATACCAATTCAGGTTCTGTCAAGCTCCAAATTTCCTTTTAAGTTACTTGCACTTAATGGCAATTGTCAATAAAGCATCAATCCATTCCATACTTTTACTTTTAATGTTCCATTTTCAAAATGAATGAATTAAGCCCACAAACTTCAGCATGGTGCCTGGGAACAGCAAAATGCCTGCCTGCCAACATTTCTTTCGTTGCTGACAAAATTCATATCTGTAAAGAATGTACTGTATCTGGTGAAGTGGGATTTAAAAAAAGAAAAAATTCTGTGCGCAAGGATAAAATTCTACTTCTATAAGGTATATTTTGAATCATGTATAAAATAAACAAAAATGTGAAACATCTGAATTCTGGCATTTTCATACTTTCTTCTGCCCTTTGCTAGTCTTTATGTTATTTTAATTAAGTTTGGGGTTGTTCCCTGTGTCTTCCATTACCCATTACTGCATCTTTGTTATTTAGTTATTGGTATATTGGAATAAACCACACATTATACAGAATCCAGTTGATACAATATTATTTAAAGTGGTGTTCACAAAAATTCTGGGGTTTTGGATCAGAACATAGAAATAGGATGTCATCTGAATGGATTTACATAGTGGGAAATTTTGGAAGGGCTATCGTGTTTTTTTAGAATGGCTTTTCAATTTAATTTTAATTTAATTTTATTAAATTTCTATACTGCCCCTCTCCCGAAGGACTCGGGGCGGTGAACAGC
>JAEANM010021531.1:0-11829 GCA_017656035.1 Myanophis thanlyinensis
TCTTTACACATTTTTCTTGGGACCTTTTTGAATTGCTTATGTTACCAGACTGGAGCAATCTTTATCAACTTGTTCCAATGAGACCTTTATTCAAATTACCCTTTACCACAATACTAGAATTGCTAGGGGTATTTCTTCCACCTCTCACACAAGTCTCAGATTCTCACAGCCCTCCAAACAACCATCTAAAGCATGTATTCTTATTTAACCAGAATACTCACCCTTAGATTTATGCACAGTTACCCAGTTATTTTCAGCAATCTCATAAATCAGGTCATTTCCTTCACCTTTTGTTTTCAACCAAATGCTATTGGGAACATGTGTCCATGTCCTGTTCCTTGCTCCTGAACAGCTGAGTTGATTGTGGACTGTTGAAATCAACAGGTCATGCCTGTTTCTCCCTTTCATCATTTACAACTTCCTTAGCTACATCTGAGTAACATCCTTATCTCCTTGTACAGGAAACCAAAGAGGCCCATTTAACAACAGATATTTGTAAGGCAGATATCCATACTAATATATTTTCATGCTAACACACACACATACACACACACACGCACATCATAATTCTTTTGAATCTTATGATATTTTTTACAGAAACAAATAAAGTTATAAATAGAAGCCGGCAAGAGTTTGTTAAAAACAAATCATGCCAAACCAATCTATTTCATTCTTTGACAAAATGACTAAATTAGTACATCAGCAAAATGCTGTGGACATGGTATGCTTAGATTTCCAAAAGGTATTTCATCAAGTAGACCACAATCTACTTCTTGGTAAACTAGAAAAATGTGGGATAGACAGCATCATAACCCGATGAATTTGTAATTGGCAGACAAATCATACTCAATGAGTAGTCCTTAATAGTACTACATTTACATAGAAGGAAGGAAGCAGTGGGGAACCATAAGGCTCTGTTTTAGGCCCAATACTCTTCAATATCTTTATAAATGACTTAGATGAGAAATTAGAAGGGGAATGCATCAAATCTTCAGATGACATTAAGGTAGCAGAAATAATCAACAGCCCAGAAGTTCAGGACCCAGACTTAACAATGGGCCCTATCCAACAACATGAAATTTAATGTGGAGAAAATCAAGTTTCATTGGCAGGAAAAACCAAGGTACAAATGTAGATGAAGTAAAACCTGGCTCAAAAACAGTAACTGTGAAAGGGACTTGGAGTCCTAGTGGATGATAAGTTAAATATGAATCAGCAGTGTATGGCAGCAGACTAAAGAAACTATATATCATATTTTTCAGACTACAAGATGCTGCAGAGTATAAGATGCATATTAGCTTTAGATGTGGAAAACAAGAAGAAGAAAAAATCTTCCTCTTCCCCTCTGCCTTCCAGCATCCATCTGTATTCATCTGGCTAGCATCCTTGCAGCAAACAGCAAACACACAGGTCAGCTTTAGCATGTTATTTCGACCCCAGCACATGACTCATCAGCAGATGATTGGCAGTTGGATCAGCCTCTAGGAATACCACCAATCAGCTGTTCTAGGCGGTGGAGATCACCACCCATTTGCTGCCACCTCAGCCTGTTTACTGCTGCCCATTCACTTCCACCACCAATCTCATCCGCTGCCATTCGGCATCTATAACAGCTGATCAGAAGTATTCCAGGAGGCTGATCCAACCACCAATCAGCTGCGCGGCAGTGAAGGCTCTAGTGTTCCCTGGCAGCAGCAAACACTGCTGCTACACCAACCCCCCTCCCCCATGCAGCAATATTTGGTCTATATGAGGCACAGACATTTCCACCCACTTTTTGGGTGGGGGGAAATGTGTCTTATACTCCAAAAAATATAGTAATCCTTGGTCATATAAGCAAAGTCATACAATCAAAATCATGAAGAACAAGTACCTTAATAAGATCACACTTGGAATACTGCATCCAGTTTTGGTCACCACATTATAAAAAAAAATGTTGAGACGTTGGAAAAAGTGCAGAGAAGAACAACTAAGATTAAAGGCCTGGAGATAAAAACATATGAAAAACACTTGCAGGCATTGGGTAGGACTACTTTAGAGAAAAGGACTAGAGGTGACATGATAACAGTATTCCAGTATTTGAGGGTCTGCCACAAAGAAGTGGCTGTCAATTTATTTTCCAAAGCACCAGAAGGCAAGACAAGAACCACTGGTTGGAAACTAATCAAGGAGAGAAGCAACCTGGAAATAAGGAGAAACTTCCTACCTGTGAGAACAATTAAGAAATGGAACACCTTGCCTTCAGAAGTTGTGAGTGCTTCATTGTGGAGATTTTAAAGAAAAGACTGGACAGCCTTGTCTGAAATGTTATAGGGTTTCCTGCTTAAGCAGAGGGTTGGACTAGAAGACCTCCAAGTTCTTTTCCAGCTCTCTTCTGATTGAAAATGGAATGTGGTCCTCTTTTCAGAACTTCTATCATAAATTAAAAACTTTTTATTTGCCCATGTAGTTCTTAAATTTCTGCATGTACCTTATCAGCAGCTGCTCTAATAATTATTTATTAACTTGATTTTATTGTTATATTGCTTTATACCTTGAATTTATTACAGAATGTAATTTCAGTTTTGTTTGGTCTGATGGCTTCAAATTGGGAAGCTGGATGTTAATGCTGTAAATAAATAATATTCAGTGCATTTGGATATTCATGTCTATCAGCCTTAAATTTGTTAGAAACTATATTTTTACGCACATAACTGAAACAGAAAACTGAAAAACACAATAGTTTTACAGTAATTTGTTTCTTTGGTATCTTTTTACATTTAAGAATAATCATTTTTGCAGTTAGAAAGTAATTATCTCAAAATAAACTGCCTATTCATTGATGATGACCAAGCCAAATTCCAGCTAGGCTGCATAATAGTTTTCAGACATAATATAATGCAAAAAGCATCCCCATTGCTTTTCATTATATTTCACTGATGCAGAGATTTTGTCTGAATAGTATTATTTATTGTTAGTTTTCATTACTACTTTTTACCAGTAAACAAGATATAGTGCTTTTAAACTAAAATGAGCCATTGCAGCTTAGCAATATTTTAAAAGATTTTTTTAAAAAAATAATTTTAAAAGATCATTTTACAACAAAAGTCAAAACCTAAAATATTCCACCCTCAGATTGATAGGAAGAGTAAGTAATTTAGGTCATCTGGTAAATAAAGATATGAAAAATGGATAATTTCAATTTCTTAATTGCTTTATTCCAGCGCAAACCAGCTAATTTAATGATTTTATATTGGTTTTTAAACTTTGTTATGTATTTTGTTTTTTATCTGCTGTGAACCGCCCCGAGTCCTTAGGGAGATGGGGCGGTATATAAATATGAATAAAGTAAAGTAAAGTAAGTAAACTAGATTATATATAATATAATACTAAATATATATATTTAATTAGACTGTTAAAAATAATTTATATTTGCAGATTGGTTACAAAATACATAAGCACATACATATTAATGCAATCAACATACACCAAAAAGCTTCTATATTATTCAGATAACTTTTACCTTCACCTTCAAATCAAACAATAACTTCCCAAGTTGTGTTGAGGAGGAAAGCAAACAGCCTTTGCATATTCTAAAGAGTTCACAAACTTGCTTTTAGAAACAAGATCATGGTGTGTAGAATAGAAGAGTCAAACTTTATGAATAGATGAATGTGAGCCATTTCTATTTGCATCCATATTATATATGTCTAAGAATACAATTCTTATACCAGGGATCCCCAACCCTGGACCGCAGCCCATTCAGATCTGGGTTATGCAAGGGGATGCTCATGCAGTTTCACTTGCGTGAGTGGCGGGCACTCCTGCTCATACACACAAACCTCCATTTGTGTCTACCTGCTGCTTACACAAATGGAGGACATGTGCCTCCCACTCACATGAAATCATCCCCTCTTCCCCCTCTCCACTGAGCTGCCAAGCCAGAAAGGTTGGGACCGCTGAACTACAGAACTATTTATCATATTCTTAATGTTTTTTAGCAATCATGATTCTCTTGATTCCTCTTAGTGGGCTTGATCCAGAATTTAATTATACTCAAAATCAACCGCTTGAAATTAATGAAGCAAGTTAGTCATCCAAATGCAACTCATTTTAGCATTCATATTGCTCTGAAATAGATTATTTGACAAATAATCATATCCTTGTGATTACAATAACCTGTGATTACAAGACAAATCAAGAAGGTGTGATCAGATACGTTTCTATTTGAAAATGTGCCGATTATGTTTTCCTCCACAATAATTTATACGAGTCAAACTTATGATGAGTAAAACATTTGCCATCATGGCATGAGTAGCATTTTTCTTTTCTTTTTTTGCTTTTAAAAGTATCACAGTTGCTTGTTATCAGGGAATAAGATGACTGAATGTACTTTTAGCAGACAGTTTGTGATGCAATTCATACAAATCTGAATATGTTCTTAAATGACTTGGTGCCTTAATCAAGAAGTAGTTAAACTGAATGGGAAAAAAGAGATACAGTTTTCTGGATTCCCAGAACATCTTATTGAATAACCCATTGAAGTTACACCTGACTGATCTGAACTATGCATTTGCAGAAATGTCTGTGACAGTTTTGAAGTTTGCTGTTATAAGGAATATTATAAGATTCAAAAATAAAATGGTATATACACATGTGTTAGCACACATATATTAATATGGATGTATATTAGAAATGTTTAGAATTGGGTGGGTCTCTATTTCTCTGGTCCTCTGGTACAGGCAGGCACCAGCAAATTCCTGAGAAATTCCTGATGCCAAAGAAGAAATGTTACTTTTTAAAAAAGGGGGGGTTGTAACTTGAGAAAAGGTAAAGAGATAGCCTTGGATTAGTTGCAACCCCTCCCCCCCAAGGCACATCCCAGAGGGAGGGAAATATGATGTTAGGATGAAACTATATATATTTGCTTGCTTTGTGGAATTCTTTTGTGTGTGTCTCTCAGCTTTGAACTATCTTTTTGTTCATGCTTTATGCTGAGGGTCTCACCCATTTTGCAAAATGCTTTCATTCTGTATCATCTCTGCTTTATTGCAACAAAGCCTTTTTATTTTCATAGATCCAAGTTGTTTTATTTGATTGGTTGGAGCCATTCCCAACACTGTGGAACAGAATGTATCAGTACTGATTTTAATTAATACCTATCTCAGAATGAAAGACCTCTTACAGAAAGAATTTTTTCTACAACAGCCTTGCATGAAAGTTATACAACTGAAGATTTGGGAAAACTGATGCCTTAAGCAGCCCTTCTCAGATTGGGTCTCCCAGACAGATGGAGTTACAACTTCCACTGATCAGTACACAAATGCCTAATGCTTTGGAAGGGGACAAAAGGAAGGCTGCTTTAAGAGACGTTTCTCCATATTCTTTATTTTTCAGGGTTGATAATGCAAAAAATAGAAAGTAAAGTTCTAACATCCATAGTGAGGAGGAGGAGACAACTATGAACTTTGCAGACTGAATTTTATTTTTCTTTTATGGTATTCCTGCACAGCTTAGCTTTTGCTTAAGTAGCTGAAATCATGGGGGCAAAATTAAATGCTTCACAGCAAAGCAGCTGTAGGAGACTGTCTTTTATTTTTTTTACAAAAAGGTAATAGGAGTATGGAGTATGTGTGCAATCTTCACTCCTCTGATTATATTTTTTATGTCACTCTCCCTCAAAGTGCTTTTCTGTATACAGTATCAGTAAAATAATATAAAATAACCCTAAGATGCCTTCTTCCATTGAGCAGAGTTTATACACTGAATATTTTTCCTGTGCCATTTGTCAGTTAGATATTGTTGTTTTCCTATTTTCCTTTCCTTTCCTTTTCTAAATGTTTAAAATTTTTAAAATATATTAATTTACTTTATATTCCGCTCACAAGTCATTTATTAGGTGAATTAGAAGTATCACAAGTAAGTAAATCTTTCATGATTCTAACTGACTTTGGATGTCCAAATCCAGAAAGTTTGTGCAAAAGTACATGCATACATACATGCATACATAAGTGGACCCCTATTTAGTAAAATATTATGGCCTTTTCTTTAGGAGAAGAATGAGATCCACAATCACACATAAGAAATAATGATGCAGTGAAGACTCCTAGGGATTTGCTTTTACTACCATTTGGGAGAAAAAAGGCAAGAATCTCTTCTGTACTTCATTTTTAGAGACAAGATCTAAGTAAAAAGAGAAGGATAAACAACAATCTGCTTTGAAATCAAACCCCCCCCCCTTTATTTCAGGAGCAACATAGTTGATTTTCCTTTGGGGGTGTCCATAGAATATGATCCCCAAAGACAAGGATGGGTATATAAATTAATAAAATAAATAAATGATAGGTGTGATAAAAACTTTCCCCAACTTTTTATATGTACTACACACATAAACACAGACAGAGATTCAGTGGCACCATCATCATCTTGACTTTTGGAGGACATCCTGCAGACATTGCTGTCTCCTTTTGAGGAAAAGATACTGTAATCCAAGAGATCACAGATCTTATAAACTATTAAGAGTACATGAGTAATAGCCACAAGAAAACTGAGTGCCAACTATAATATAATCATGACACCTTTACAGAGGCAAGCAGGTGAGCTGGAAGGATCAAAGCATCTATCTCTCTTGAGCAGCTAATTGGCTCTTTTCCATCCTTTCTTGAAAGGGGGCTCAAATCTCTTGAAGCTTTGTTGGTTTTTGCTTTTCTTTGAAGGTGTGTTTCTATTCTTGGTGTTCAGAGTCTGATTTATATATGCTTACATGTTACTTGATGCAGGTAATGGGAACCTGTGTCTTTAACTGATCTTTTGTTCTATAAAGAATAGAACATCTACTCCAGCCTTGTACTGTAAATCAGAGCATTTTAATGAAGAGATATGCTCAAGCACATGCCATTGTCTTCTAATAACAAGCAACCAATGTAAATGCATCTGAATTCTCTTATAAAAGGAGAAGAGAGATTGGATGTAGTGATGAATGGTGATGTAAAATGCATATTTTATAAAAGAAATTGCTCTTTTATATGAAATTCCATTAGTATGGAGGATAGAAATAGTAATCTCCTTTTCACTGTATGGAACTAGCAAGCTGGCAAAATTTAATGTGAGTGTATTATGTGTGGGAAGCATTTTCTTTTTTAAAAAATCATCACAGATAGGATGTATTGATGAATTATGCTTTGAAAGAAAAGAAATGACAGCCTTATTTTAATGAAGACTTTTCAACTGTGGTTTTAGCAATTCTGGCTGCAAAATATTTAACTGCTTTTAAAAGTAATTAATGCATTGTCACATTGTTTACAGGTTGCTTCAAATAATTTAACATGATTCATTGGAGTGTTGCAAAAACAATGGGAACAACATTTCAAGAGAATAATCCATTAACTTAAAAATCTCAGCCTTCATCAGATTCCAAATTTCGCTTCCGCCTGTAACATCTACATCTATTTGAAGATATTAACTTATTATTTGTATCCCTTAGTTGAAGCATACAAAAATGGTTGAATAGAAAAGAAGAGAAACAAACTTTTAAATATATTAAAAAATATTAAATATTAAA
The DNA here is from genome assembly GCA_017656035.1 of Myanophis thanlyinensis. NCBI lineage: Eukaryota > Metazoa > Chordata > Lepidosauria > Squamata > Homalopsidae > Myanophis > Myanophis thanlyinensis. Next base: position 7,541 of record JAEANM010021531.1, read on the forward strand.
ATAGTGTTTTAAAACCTGACTATTCAGAACACTTTTTGTCTGTCTAGTTAATTCAAACTTCTGTATGCATGCTTTGTTTCTACTTTTTCACAAGAAATAAGGAGATTGCCAAGATGTCAGTTGTCTGTTGTTAGATTCATGCTGAGATTGTATGTTCAGATTAGAGAACATTATCACAGTTGGATACAAAAATCTATTGTCATCCATGCAAGAAAGGTAAATCAAGGGTATATGCTTAGTTCTTTTAAAAAAGTCAAAGTTTCCATGTGACTAATGTACACTGTTTTTAAGTTAAAGAGGAGTCTTAAAAAAACATTAAAGTTTTGTGATTATTGACCAAAATGTACAGAATTTAGTGGATAGCAGTGTAACAATGTAAATAGATTTTAAGATGCTTTTAAAGATGGGGCACTGTTAATTTCAGTCCTGGTACACAAGGATTTTTGTCTAATAACATTTTTTTATCTCAAATTTAAAAAGTGTCATATATTCATAATGAATGGGCATATACTTTGTTTAATTAAATATTACTATCTATGTTTCAGCCCTCAAATCTTGCAAGGTGGAATATAAACAATACATAAAGTTATTGTTCACCCAGAGAACCAATGTTCTCGTAGCATAGCCTCCATTGCCTTCAACAATGGCACTATTCTTTTTTCATGACATGCTGAGCTCTGTGGTTGACTCTTGGTTTAACCAGATTGTGAACTAGACAAAATAAAACAGGTTAAAACTAAATCTGAGCAAAGAAGGAACATTAGTGATTGAGAGAGATCTCATCCAGATGGCAAATTTTATTTCTGCTCTTGATGAGAAAAAACTTAGCTTGAAAAAGCAGGTCCTCAAGTACGGAAAGTGCTTTTAAAGTCTGCTCAAGTCAGCACAGTGATTTGGGTGTTTAATGGATAGGATCAGGGATGGAATCCAACTGCTTTTATTACCGGTTCAGTACCTGTGCATGCATGCCAGGTGTGCTGCTGCATGGCTTCTGGACTTGTCAGGTCTGCCTCCTTCAAATCCCAAGAAAGAAAGACCCCAACTCCATTGATTTAGAGAACAGGTACTTTTATTGGGTTTGATGTGAATGCAGAGAGATCAAAGCAAGGTCTGAGTAAAAATGTGGGAAAAATACATATTGAAAGAATATTGAAATAATCCCCCAAACCTTCCTCCCAGGGTCCCAGGATGATTATCCAATCCTCATTTATCATTGTGTCACAAGGCATTCATCTGCAGGTGTTAATGTACGTTACAGTCCTGGGTCAGTTGGCCTTGACCAGGCATAAACATCTTTGCTGAGGAATGCATGCCACATAATTCATGCTCAGGGGCCTCCAGACACCAGCTCACTTCCCCCCCTTAATATCAAACTCCCCTCCCCCCATTACTATGGCAGCTGATAAGATACAAGTTTCAGAAAGAAAGTTGGAGGCTGACATTCAGCCCTCCTGCAGTAGAGGTGTTAACCCTGGAAGAAAACATAAAAGAGGGAAGAAAACCAGGAGAAATTCATACAAAATTATAGTTTATCAGGGTACTTAGAATGAAATGAGTGAAGGAATTTAGGGGCCCAGACAGTACGAGCATCTACCCATTCTGCCTGGGAAAGGGGAAAGTGTTTCCAAGCCACCAAATATTGAATCTTCCCCCTGTGTTTCCTGGAGTCTAAAATTTTCTTAACCTCAAAATGTTGCTCCCCTTCATTGAGGAGAGGAATAGGTGGGTAAGGCTGAGTTGGCCGTAAATCAGATGTGTGCTCAGTCTTAAGCAAACTGACATGAATGACGGTGAATATTTTTGGCAACTCTAATTGAACTGTAACTGAGTTGACAATCCTAACCACACGGAATGGACCAACATATTTAGGACCCAGTTTCTTTGATTTCTGAGTGGTTTGCAAGTACTTAGTTGACAAGAATACTCTATCTTCCACTTTGAACTGTTTTGGAATAGCTCCCTTCTTGTCAGCATGTTTTTTATGGGCTTGATGTGCCTCATCTAGTACTTTTAGGGTGACAGGCCAGATAATTTGGAGCTGTGTGATCCATTTTGCCAGGGATGGGATCAAAGGTTTCTCTTAAGGTAGTTCGGGGATTGGTATGAAGCAACTTTAAATGGGGTGAAACCAGTACTGGTATGGACAGAGTTATTATAAGCCACCTCTGTGAATGGGAGAAGATCTGGCCAATTATCTTGCTGGTAATTGACATAGAACCTAAGATATTGTTCTAGAACCGAGTTAGTACATTCACAGGCTCCATTAGTTTGAGGGTGATGGGTGGATCTTAGACCCTGGGCAGATCCTAACAACTTCAGGAACTCCTGCCAAAACTGAGAAGTGAATTGTACTCCATGATCTGAAATAATTATATCAGGCACTCCATGTAGGCGATACACATGCTGGATGAATAACTTGGCAAGGGACTTGGCCAAGGGGATCTTAGAACATGGTACAAAGTGCACCTGTTTCAAGAACAGGTCCATAACCACCCAAATGACCATGTTTCTACAGCCACTTTCTGGTAGTTCAACAATGATGTCCATGGAAATCTCCTTCCATGGGACAACAGGGTTGGCAACACTCTGAAGGAGGCCTGTGGGCTTTCTGGGAGGCCTCTTAGCTGAAGCACAAGTAGGACAATATAAGGTTCAATGTCCTTTTTAAGTGAAGGCCACCAGAATTGATGTTTGACAAGATGCAGGATCTTAACAAAGCTGAAATATCCTGCAGGTTTTGAATCAGGAGCCCATCCCAATATGGACCCTCTGAGACTGGCAGGCATGTGTAACCTGGCACCAATCCAGGCTAGACCATCTCGCATGGTGCACTCATTCGAGTGAGACAGGAACCAGTCGTCACTTCCTAGTGCTGCCTTCAGCTGCTTGCTGAAGTCAGTAGGGAGGTTGAGGCTTGAAGTTCTCTGGGTTCTGGTGACCACTGGTGCCATTAGTTGCTTGGAGGGGATCACCAGATGGATGATCTCAGATTGAACGCTGTTGTACTGGGGCATCTGCCATGAAGTTTCCCCCCCAGGGAGGTAATGGAAGGAAAAGTTGAATCTGTTAAAGTGTTGTGCCCAATGCACTTACCTTGGCGACAGTTTGCAGGGTGTTTTGAGGGCTTCCAGGTTCTTATGGTCAGTTCAAATGGGTTTTTTGCTCCTTCAAGGAAGTGCCTCCAGGTGAGTAGGGCCATTGGACAGCAAAAGCTTCCTTCTCCCATATTGCCCATTGTCTCTCTGTTGCAGTAGGTTTCCTGGAAGTGTAGGCACAAGGTTGTAGATCCCCTGCCACATTAGCTTGCAAGAGGATGGCCCCTATGGCCACATCACTAGCATCAGCTTGGACGATGAAAGGGGCATTAGGATCAGGATGTTTGAGGACTGGTTTGGCTGCAAATAGTCATTTGAGTTTCTCAAATGCATCCTGGCACTCAATTGTCCAGTTCAGGGGCTGGATAGGCTTAGGTTTGGCCTCCCCTTTTGTCTTGTGATGGGCAGGGCAATTTTAGGTTTGTGATGGGCAGGGCAATTTTAGCAAAAGAGGGGTGGAATTGACTGTAGAATTTGGTGAATCCAAATAACCAGGGTGCAGGGGAACAAGGCAGGCCTATTAGGCATAATCCCTATTGGGGCTATAGACCAGGCCATTTTTACTACATTTTTACCAGGGTTAAAGAGGGGGTTGTCCAGGTGGGGGTTGGGGGATGCCCTGCTTGAGGTTGAGGCCAGACTGAGGGTTGGGCGCACTGGGGAGATCCTAGGGATACGGGGTTCGGTTTGAGGAAGGGGGGTTGTTGCAAGGGAGAGGTGCATTCTATCAGCATGGTGGGTGGGAGGGGCAACTATGGCAGGTATAGGGGGCTGTATCAGGCTCAGGGAGTACAACCCCATTGATTACATATGGTGGTGTGCTCTGACCCCCAAATTACTTCCCATTCCCCGAGTGGTCTGTGTCATTGGGCCCTCAGCTTTCGGCTGATGCTGTGTAATGCCAGGTCTGTAAGAAATTAAGCCCCCCTCATTTATGATCTAATTCAGGAGGGGGAGGCAGACCTGACAGGTATTACCAAGACCTGGGTGGGCCCGGAGGGGGGTGTTCCTCTGGTGGAGTTATGCCCACCTGGATTTTGAGTTTTTCATCAGCCGAGCACTCAGGGAAGGGATGGGGGGGTTGCGGTGGGTATTAAGGAAGATCTATGTCCTAGGCAAACCACTGTTTCTCAGATGACCGGATGTGAATCCCTTTGTGTGAAGTGGGGCTCCGGGGTCCAGGTGGGCCTACTA
>JAEANM010021532.1:0-11828 GCA_017656035.1 Myanophis thanlyinensis
GGAAGGAAGGAAGGAAGGAAGGAGAAAGGAAGGAAGGTCATGTCTTATGTTTTGAAAATGTATAAAAAATAGTGAAGCTTTCTTCAATCGCTCCAAATCTATGTGCTGTTGATCTTGCTAAATGCCTGTTTTGCCTTCCTGTTCCAAGCCCCAGTGTTTGTGTTGTGAACCAATCCAGAAAGAAAGAAGGAAAAGGAAATGTGAGGATAGCAGTCAGTAATGTCCAATGACTGCAACAACTAGCCTGGTATTTGTGCAGAATGAAGCCAAATTTAAGTCATTGCTGTTCCAGATGTTTCTCCTCTTGATTCCAAGGCACATACTAGAATCTTGTCTAATTCCCATAAAGTTCTGCTTCATACTAGGAAAACTGCTTTAAACACTTGACCATGGATTGATTCCCCAATTCTCATCTTTTTTCCTTTCCTTTCTGAATTAAAGAACTGAAGTTGGAATGGAGCTTAAAATGATGCAAAGGAAGCCGGAGTAGAATACATACGGCCTTTTTGTCCTGCAGTCTTTTTCCTTCTAGTGTCCTCCAGTTGTGTCAAACTCCATTCCCCAGAAATTGTAGCCATCAAATGTAGAGTCCAGCCACATATGAAGAATGACTGGGGAAGACCTGCATAATGTTAGGATTATAGATTCCATGATGCAATAGTAATTAAAAGATATCATATGCTCAGTGTAGCCTCTGATCTAAATTAAATAAGACTGTTTAGAAAGCAGTGGATTTTTTCCTGTGGAAATGAATTCTTTGAAAGGGGATTTCCTTAACCATGGTGCTGAGGCACATTTCCTTTGCAATGTTATTAACATTAAAATAATTATTACTGACAATTGTGTTACTTAAGATGCAAGATTGAAGAATGAGTAGGGCATGGAGTAGAAATGCTTAAGTGGCCAATGCATTCTGATTAGTTTCCTGGTTGGTGAGCTGTTGATACACATGTTAGGAACTGGCAACTGCTAATCACTTACAGAATCCTCCATTCCATCTGAGAAAAATGTGCCAAAACAGCAGACATCCAAGATTTTACCATTACTTCCTAAGTGTCAGAGGATGATCTGTGAACATCTGTTTCAGCTCTGCACATGAAATAATCAGAATAGAAGTTGCTTTCATATTCAGGCTTCTTCTGTGTCCAAAGCAAAATTATCTATAGAATATCATCTTCTTCATGGCAGCAAATATTTAGCAAGCATGTTTCATAGGATGAGCCTGGCATGACTGCACTTACCTTGCAGAGTTACCTAAGGTTGAGAAAGGAAAGAGTGGGTGAGGTAGGTATGGCTACAATAGCTATACCTCCAATTAAATTAGGGAAAGCAGATACTACACGAGCTATCTTGTATAATGGAAATATTCACAAATATTGTCTAAGCATAAGATGGCTCCTCCTTTTTCACCTACAGAAAGTGATTCAGTTAGTATCAACATTGAGGGTGAATTTTTAATATCTTGTGCTATGTTGCATCAGTTAAGGATATTCAGATAGCTACTCATATTATCGCTTTCACAAACCTTTACATCTACAATCTGAATCAAATTACTCATTATGCTTAATGGCAGAAGCTGTGCTTATACTCAGTCCAACCTCAGGTTCCTTGAAAACAGCGGGCATTCAAGAGTAATAAGTATTTAAGTCTATATATTTTTTTCAAACTGATTGACTTATATCACCTAGATCTTGCATTACAGCAATGATAGTATCCAGTATTCTTAGGGATTTGAAATTTTGGGTGCTGTTTCATGGCTGTCCTTTACAGACACACTTCTCATTTCAGCCACTGTCTCCAATATTAGATGTACTTTAGATTTTTATTTTTATACACCTTCTTAGCTGACCTTTCCTTTTGTTCTATAAAACATTGGACAGGCTTGCTGATGATAAAAGGATGGACTCAGTTCACAAGGTTAAGTTGTTGGAGATTTTTAACAGCTGGCAATGATAAAATACTCACATTTTCTCTGACAAATCTAAGCCATACCAGTAGCTTTTAGGAACATGGTTCCTACTGAGGTAATAAAATATTCACAGGAAGGGGAAAGAACAGAATTTTAGTGATCATGGCACTTACTATATTTTGAACCACATAACTGAAGATAGATTTAGTGAGAAAGCTACTATCACAGAGGTGCAAACATATCAGTCAACATCAGTCATCGAAGAAAGTAATCAACCTAAACAGCAAATGTTGGCATAAGTTTGGTATGACTTCACCAAGCCAGTTGAAGTCCAATAATCAATTATTTTAAGAATTTATTTAGACAATATACAAATTGGTGCCTATCTGAAGAACCATATTTTCTGTCAATTTTCATTCTGAGATAATTGCGAATTTCCCTCAAGTTCTTAAATTCAAGATACCTCCACTTCAGCAACAGCACCTTTCTGTTCAAGTTATATTTTATGTGTACTAGTAGGAGGATAGACTAGAGCTCATGATAATTACATCTGGTATCACTTTACAAATCAATTTTGAATTATTTAATTTATAATATATGGTGGAGAAAATTTGAGGTGATTTTTGAAAATTATTAAGTTGAATATATAGCAGACATTTTCCAATCACCTGGTGGGATAGACATGATGGTATTTCTGCCAGACCAATCTGTCTAGAATCTGGATAATTATATTACTAATTACATTTATCTTGACATTATGATTATATACATGTGAATGTATGTGCGGGTGAAGGTGAGAGTAAATGAGAGAGGATAGTCAGGCAAATAAAGAATTAGTATCTGTACAGCAAAAGTTATCCCACTTACTTTCAAAACACAACAGAATAAAACTTCTCAGAACATTAAAATAGTAATGCAGATCAAGTTTGAATGCATCAGACTGGAGAGTAATAGAAAGATATATAGTTTGAGTTTTGCATTTAAATATATATAAAATATATATTATTCCATGTGGCTTCTTGAATAATACTTCACACAACTAAACATATAAACTCACCAAAGAATGAAAAGGTTCAGAAAGAATGAAAATTTGAGAAAATGAAGATTGCAAGAAAAATAAAAGAGTGTGGAAAGTAGTCAGTCTAATAGTAAAATTTGGCAGAGGCTGCTTAAAAATATGTCTGTTTGATTGTTATGAACAACATAGTTGTTAAGCGGTCAATGTCCTCAAAAACTTCTACAAAGACTATGTCAACAGGAATCAAAAAAATATTCGTATCCCTTCATTCCAACCTTGCATTTTGGCTGATTCCAACAGATAATCAAGGTTTTAAGTTCATGTACTCAGTGTAACCTTCTTGCAGAATCAGCATTTCAAGATTGTTATTCATTCTTTTTAAACAATTGTGGGTTTCTTTGGGACATTTGACTAACATGACTGGATGTTCTACTACTGGCGGAAATTCTTCTTTCTCTTTTAGGAAAATTGATGATCACTTCCCAGGAGCTGTCACGTTGAAGAAGATTACCCTAGCTGTATCAGGCAGTATACTATTTCTACATCTACCCCATCTGAAAGCAAGTAGGAAAAGTACTTTTAGCTTAGGAAAAGTGCTTTAGCTTCACCTTCTTGGATCTTGATGAAAGTGAAACTATCCCCATGATTAATAATATTTGTAAACCCACCACATTCTGAGACTCAAGTCATGGTTTTTTACTTCACTATTCCTAGCTGGATGATTTCTCTCCAATAGAGAAGAAATATCCCGTTAAAAGTACCATATTTGGAATGGTGTAGTATAGCTCCATTCCAGATCATGTGAACCAGTGTGGAATTTTTTTGAACTTAATTAACTTCATTCTTTTTGAAATCTGGTCAAGAAAAACAGTTGAGTTAGACCATTTTTTTTACATTTTTTTGCGGCATATGGAGGATGCATTTCATCTCATTCTACCCAAATATGAAGCCTTTTCAGGCATTCTTCCAGGGTATTTGTCACATTACCCATTGTAGCCTGCGGATACATCTTTTGCAGATTCAGCCTTCAAGTAACTGACAATGAAGTGATTTGGTCATCAGATCCCAATCTCAGATCAGCTCAAGTCTGCTTCAAAACATGAATTTCTAATCAATTTAGAATCAATCAGAACTTCTTTGTGTAGGCTTTTTTGGACATAGAGCACAATCTGGGGCCCTTTTTGTACTGCCATTACATCCAATACATCCTGCCTCTTTGTATGCAGTAAGGAAAGGCATGGGTACTTTTTCTACTGCCTCATTATTGGCTGACTTGTTTGCAAATATCTGTTATTTTATATCAAGAAGCTTTCTTGTAGCAGGACAGTCCAATATTACAATAATACATGAGACAAAAAGTCATTATTAAGTTCTATAAATTAACCCAAAGCTGCTAGCTGAATCATTTACCAGTTTTTCATATGATTCATAAAATTTGGAACATGGTGAGGAAATTCTCTGAAAGCTTTCTGGCAGATATGACCATAGCTAAGAATCATATAATACATTGGGAAAGGAATAACACATGCCAAGGCTTAAACATGGGGTCAGTTTAAGTTGTATTTCAGTTAGTGGGGTCAGGACTGTTCTGTAAGAAAATCAGATCAGTTTTATTCAAATATATCTTGAGTTATCCTACCTAAGAATGGAATTTGGACTATAGTTATAAAAAACTTCCAAGTCAAAAGAGGACTTTTTCCATAAAAACCAGGATCATTTGTGAACATTTCTGATTTGTGTTTTCTGATTGTTAAATTCCTTTTGGCAAGATATATTTTAAGCTTTATTATATTTTAGGATTGGATTTAGATTTGTGTGTAGCAATAGCAAAAACACCTATATTTATATACTGCTTCATAGTGCTTTACGCCCCTCTCTAAGCAGTTTACAGAGTCAGCATATTGCCTCCAACAATCTGGGTTCTCATTTTACTGACCTTGGAAGGATAGAAGACTGAGTCAACCTTGAGTCAATCAGGATCAAACTGCTGGCAACTGGCAGAATTAGCCTGCAATGCTACATTCTAATCACTGTGCCATCACAGCTCTTATATGTGTTGTTTGTTATTTTAATTGTATGCTGCTCTGCCATCCGTCTTTAAGAGGTTGGCTGCATAAGTTGGCTAAATAAACAAAGAAAACAATCCTTAAAATTGGATTAGTTAATTAATCCAGGGTTTGGTTAATTTGGGAATCATATCCTACAATCCCAGCAAATCATGCAAAGACATGCAATCATAGTTTTACCAGATCATCTATTCATCTTTATCTATTATATTTATATATTGCAAATTGTAAGAGATAAAGGGATCCTCATTTTTGTCTTTGCAATAACTGTGTAAGATCCAAAAGCATCCAATGAGAAAGAGAAGGTATTTTTCATTCAACTCAGGCAGAAAAATATTTAAACTCATCAGTGTTTAAATGTCTTTCTCTCTCCATCGCCATCCTGTTTCTTGTGCCTTTGCCAGCTAGCTAAACTCTGCCATTTTTACATATCGAGTATTATGAAAGAAAGCATGATGAACAGGACATTACTTTTACATTTAATCTAAGAATCCTAGAGTTAAAAAGAGCCCTTCAGGCCATTAAACTGACCCCATTCTCAGTGTAGAAATCCCAGAGAGACGACTGCAAAGCCTTTCTTTGAATACACCCAGAGACTTCTTCCATCACTTAATTGTTCTAATGTTACAAAGCATTTTTGATCATAAAATCAGAATCTGCTTTCCCATAACTGAATTTCATTATTTTGTGTCCTGCCTGCTGGGATTATTGAGAACAGACTTGACCATTTTCCTTCTGTGTATTTTCTACTAGGTATATTTTTCTTCTTAAAATTACATTTCTTGTGTCCTAGTCATCCTTGTTGCACTTCTCTGAAACTGTTCTTGTTTGAAGCATAGTGATGCTAACTGGGATCTAACAAACGCAGAACGAAGTGGAACAATTACTGCCTGCGATTTGGAAACCATACTTCTGTGATGCATGCAGCCTAAAATTGCATTTACCAGTTTTTGCTGCCACAGCATAGTGCTGACTCATATTAAATTAGTTACCAACTGTTGTGCCAAGATTTTTTTTCCATAAATACTGTTACCAAGCCAAGTATCCCCAATCCTATACATGTGCATTTGATTTCGGTTTTCTAAGTAGAGAATTTTGCATTTGTCTCTGTTAAATTTCATTATGTTATTTTCAGCCAATTTCTCCAAAGTATCAAAATTGTTTTGAATGCTATTTATTTCTTCTAGTGTACTCCACCCTATTCTGTGTCACTGCATATTTGATAAACATTCTGTCTGTATTTTCATCTAAGTCTGTATGAAAAACTCTGAAGTCTGCAAATCCCAGGGTAGATCTTTGTGGCAACTCACATAATATGTCTTTGCATTTTGATGTGGAATCATTCATTAGCACTCTACGAGTGCAATTTTTGAACCAGTCTTTTTTTTTTAAACCCATTGTACTAGTTAGCCTATATTTAATTAGTTGACTATTCAGAATGTCATGGGATACTTTGTCAAATACTTTGCTGAACACACATGCATGTCCTTTCAGAGCATGATTTCAAACAGCAAAACGAGAAAGCATATCTGAATAGGTCAGTGTACAGCCTCAATTAGAATCACCATCCATTCTAGTTTAGCAAAATATTTAAAGAGGGGTTTAGGACCGATTTTCAGAACTGATCATTAAACTGTATAGGAATTTATGGAGTGCATTAAAAAAAACCTTTAAACTGGATGTAATTGCAGTCAGTAGGCCCATGGAATTCTTTGGAATTTGTGTCAAGTTAGTCATGCTTAATTTAAATCTCACTGTTTTCAGTAGGTTCACTGTATATATGACTAATTCTAATTCGAATTAAGTTGAGCAGCCCTCATGCTATAAACAGTGGTGCAAAACAAAACTTTGAGACAAGTAATTATACAGAAAAGGCAAGCAGCAAACAGAATTCACACCATTAAAATTCTGTCTACCTAGTTTTTCTTCTACTGTATACACCATCTTTTAAGATGCCATTCTAAAGGGATGGATTCAGACTTCAGCATTTAAGAATAACTTGGCAATTATGTGAAACAGCAGAAGTAAAATGCTTTTTGACAAAACATGTTATCAGACTCCTTCTACTTTTTGACTACTTAGACTATCACAGGTCACCTTACACAATAACAATTATGGACATGTTGAGTCCCATAGAGTTATAAAAATAAAATTAAACATGCTGTGTTTTTATTATTGTCTTGCTATAGTATAAGATATCCTGGTCATATTTTCTTTATTTTATTAATTATACTAAGGTATGGCTGCTCCTAAATACTTCTATGACATAATAGTCTGTCTGTTTTGAAAATGTTATGTGAGAGAGAGAGAGAATAAGAATACAGCTGTCCCTTCCTCTGATTCCAATCATTTGAGAAATATATCAGAACATTATGTCTACATTCCAGGTATGGTTCTTATGGGGAATAAGTTAATTTAGTTGAGGAAACAACAACAAATAGTTTAATCACAACCATTCCCCTGGGCAATTTAGCATAATTTCCTCATCATAAACTGTAAGATGCAATAAAACAAATGTTCAGTCATATGGCAGCTACAAAATGATACGAAGTGAACTAAAGTGAACAGCCATGTCTAAAAATGATTTTTTTAAAAAAAAAAAAAAACCCTCTAGCATGTACATATCTAGCCAAACTGTGTTTGATTTTTACCTCTGGCAAATATTTTTTTAAAAAACTAATATTTGGCTTTCTTCCTCTTTTTTTTTAAAGAAACAACAGAGAGTGATTACAAATTGTGCTAAATCATAGTCTGTTTATGATTTGTAACTAAGCCACAATTAACGTATCCAAATTAACACTAATTCATAAACCATATTTTGCAAATTTTCATTCATATATCTCACTAAATGAAAACCAAATTAATCATATTGTTTAAGAATATGTAAACTTGGTGATTTCCAGGGGATATATAGCAAATTGAAGACTACGGCAAGTGTAATTAGACCAGTTTCTAGGAACCTCTCCAGATAAATACAGGATGAAAGCTCACCCATATACTGTATATTCTGGACAGCTGATTCCTTCAAGGACACTTCAGGACATCAGTTTTCTGCAAATTTGAGGACCAAGAGATGATGGGATTAGCCATCTTGCTCATAACTGTAGTAGAACACTAAGTTTGCAATCCTCACTTTTTAATCATATTTGAATAAGTTGAGAGTTGGAGTGTCTAAATATAAAGCCAATATGCACAAGTAGAGGCTTTTAACATGGATAACAACATGCTATGTGAATGTGGAGAGATACAGAGTCAGATCCATTTGCTGGTATGTCAGCTACTACCAGAAATAAGTAATAATAATGACTTATTTTTGGTCAATGACAAAGCCAAGAAGATGGCTTCATTCTGGCATTTTGAAGTTTGATCTAGACATAGAAGAAGAAGAATTACATTTAGAAATTAACTACTACTGACTGCTCATTAACTACTTGTAAGCTATTAGAGATCTTTGGAATGACAACTGTGAAATCATCAGGTTAGTGTTCATGGGTCAGCAAATTCATATAATTCCAAATGAAAGAAAATTTTAACTATAAAGAACACAAAGAATCTTAAGTAAACAACAAAATGCTAACTTCTCATCTTAAAAAGTTATAAATGGACTAAAAGTTCAGATAAAATTGGAATTCTAAAACTTTTACAAAAAGACTTTAAAATTAATGTTGGATCTTCTGAAAATAGTATGCTGAGTAGGGTGATCTTTTTCTCCTGCTGACTAACAGCTGATTTTGCTGCCAAAGCTGGTTTTTTGGTGGCATATTCACCAGATTTGAATGGGAGCAATTAGAAATGCCCCAAGATGACCCTTGGATGATGGTGGACCTATCTGGGAAGTGGAATCTCAACAGTTGCATTTTTGGTAGGAACAGCCAGAAGATTGGGTCTCTATCTTTTTCTTTCAGTTGCTGTTTTAAGGATGCCTTGGTTTTAACTGTACATTTTTCTTTTTCCTTTTCATTTTGATTCTTTTTTTTAAATGTTAATCAACTGGTTGAATGCTGATTTATTCTAACCCCTTACTGGATTTTAACATGCATTTTTGGCATTTTGCTGTTAAGAATCATTTTTGCTTTCTCAGTATGGAAGTCATTGGTGCTTTTCTGGGTAGTGAAAGTGATCTGATTTATATTTCACTGGATTTCCTCACAAGGATTTTGCATTCTATTAATTTTTAAAAGCTCTGGTCTTATATTTTTTTAACCTTTGATAGAAATTTCATTTTTTTTTCTATTCATTTCTTTTGTGGGAAATATTATCTCAACTTTCTTTGAGGTCATTTTGTTATGCTACATCTAATTCTCCTCTTCTTGAGAGGAACTGTTTATGCTTAGTTGTAAAAGCTCAGTTGTAGGAGAGTCTTGGACTATATAAAAATGCAAACAATGCATCAACTTGAGGATAAAAACCCTTTGGGAAGCCTTTGGGTAAAAATGCTTTTCTACCTATATGTTCAAATAGAAAACCTAAGTAAAATTTTGATAAAATAATAATAATTTTAAATCAATCCAAAGATTGATTTAAAATTAGTTTGATTTAAAGATTGATAAAAAGATTGATTTAAAATTTAAACCTAGATACAAGTAATAGCAGTAAAACCAGACTTAAAATTGGGTGAATTGGGATCTAATTTGTTGGTGGCAGATTTTAAGGAGAAGGAAACTACAGGCTTCTTGGAGAAGACTAAAGGGGACATGGATTCTAAAGATTTAGAGTTGACAGAACTGATGAGTGATGAACTGGACATTCTTAAGAAAAACGATGGGGATTGGGGAGTTGATATTATATTTAACTGGAAAACAAATGTTAAGAGATGTGTTTCAATCTGTAGGAGATTTTTTTTTAAACAAATGATGCTGAGATATCTATAACAGAAACTTATGATGTTGGGGAATGAGATCCAATTCTTGGGAAAGATCTCAGTTAAAGGAAAACTATTATTATTATTAATAAAAAGCTATATTTGATCCTGGATAGACTAGACAAAAGTTGTGGTAGTTTAGGGTAGAGTAGAAGCTATTGTGGACTTTCTGTAAGTGAAATACAAGAATAGATTGTTAACAGAGGGCTTTGAAGTTTAACTTTGTTGTTGATTTTACCTGCATATATATAACTATGTTTATATATAAACATAATGCGGCCGCGTGGGTTATTATGGGAGCTCTTAGGAGCTCCCACGTAACACCTCTCCTGTGTGAGCTGCACTGGCTACCTGTGGCCTTTCGGGTGCAATTCAAGGTGTTGGTTCTCATCTTTAAAGCGCTCCATGGCTTGGGACCCGGGTACTTACGGGACCGCCTGTTGCCACCATCAGCCTCCAGCCGACCAGTGCGTTCGCACAGTGTTGGCCTCTTCAGGGTTCCTTCATCGGGACGATGTTGTCTGACAACCCCGAAGGTACGGGCCTTCTCTGTGGCGGTGCCCTCCCTGTGGAATGAACTCCCCCCGGAGATTCGTACTATTACAGATCTCCGGGGTTTCCGACATGCCCTGAAGACCCATTTGTTTCAACGAGCCAGCCTGGCCTGATACCTGAGGGTTTAATTAATTTTAAAATTAAATTTTAAATTTTATATTTAATCTGTGTTTTAAATTGTGGGTTTTGTTTTTTAATTAATTGTTAAATTGAATTTAAAATGTTTTAAATGATTAGCTTTATTTAATTATCTTAATTGATTTAATTGTATCTTGTATTTTTATCAGCTGTTCACCGCCCCAAGTCCTTATGGAGAGGGGGCGGTATATAAATTCAATAAATAAATAAATAAATAAATAATAATAAATAATAATAAATAATAGATATATGTTAGGTCAAACTGGTTGGGTAAACAGAGGTGTAGAAGTTCATAAACTGTGTGTGCATGTATCCTATCTTAGAATGCTTACAGATGAACTGCTCCTAGCACATCCAGTCAATATATTATGCTGTTACTACATGTTTCTTATGCAATATTTTTAGTGAAATACAGGTATGAAAGAAGCTGTTGGAAAAATGGGAGGATCACACTGAAATTTGCCTCTAAAAAGGGAGGGGGCTTTTTATGGTAACAAAAACTTAGGATATTGAAAATAAGATCTACAAATCATCATCATCTTCTTATCAATGACTGCATCAAAATTTCAAAGACTGATTATTTACAACATCATCGAGTTGCCAAAATCATACATTGTAATCTTTGCAAAATTTTGGGTTTGAATGGAGCAAAAATTATTGGGAATGCCAAATATCTTGAAAATGAACAGATTCTGTGGGACCTTCAGATCCAAACAGACAGACATTTGGTCCCCACATGCCTGACATCACTATTGTGTGTGTATGGTGGGGGGAAGCCTAGTTCATTGATATTGCAAGACTAGGTAATGCACAAATTAAAGAGAAACAGCTAAAAAATATAATGAAATATCATGATCTGCAAATTGAAGTTGAGCAATTGTGGAGGAAGAAATCAATGGTTGTACCAATAGTACCATGTTCCCTTGGAGCAATACCCAAGGAGTTGCCTAAATACATGGAAATTTTGAACTTATTAGATCTGAATATTCTGACTTTGCAAAAAAAATCCACCTTACTCAGAACTGCCTATATACTCAGACATTATCTTAACAGCTCTTAGGTCCTTGGTTAGGACTTGAACTGTTAAGTTTTTACCAGTCCCAAACTGTGAATCAAATTGAAGATTAACCATAGTAATAATAATACATATATGGTAGTATATACATATACATATATGGTAGTATATGTGGAAGGATCATTATTTTTTATGCCACCTACCAGGCGTTGCAGGCATGGCTTCTGTGCCGTGTTTGTGTCAGTAGGTGGCACAGAGAAGCAGGC
>JAEANM010021533.1:0-11828 GCA_017656035.1 Myanophis thanlyinensis
CACTGCATATCGTACCCATGTATGATTGTGTATGTGACCAATAAAATTTGAAATTGAAATTGAATTGAATTGAAATTGAAATTGTTACATGTCTAGACTGCCTATTCAACAGTGAACTCAGGATAGTGTGTAGGGTTCTCCTTCCTGTTTACTCACTTACCTAATTTTATTTATTGATTTAAAATATTTTACCTCCCTTTCTGCTGAAGAAGGATCCAAGATGGCATGTAAAATATCATTTGTGTGGGCTGCAGGTGCACTTGCAATGGGCCACATGAGGTCCTCGGGCTGCATGTTTACATGCCTGTTATAGGGGACCCAGGTTCAAGTATCTGTCCCCCATGCTTGTCAGGATCACAATAAAATTAGTACATGCCACAGATATGTGGAAGAATGGAAGAAATATCCATCTGGTTCAGTTTCAAGGGAGAAAGACACTAGAGGTGGTTGTAAAGATGGTTTAATGATGAAGCAGAACCAGATGGGTGATTCTGCTGCAGCTGACCACATGGATTTGAGAATGAAGGATTTTTATACCTTCTCTTGAGCTTTGAACTTGAGTTTCCTGTTCCTGTGCAAGAATATATATTCTATTGGTTGCTGTCAGAATCCCATGGAGCCATGTACCTGGCTTTATAGATTGTCTGAGAAGTTTGGTTGAAGTTTGGACTTTCTGAGAAGATGTAATGAAGAGGCTTGTGTCCCGAAACGGTGTTGGGAAATTCCTATTGTGTCTTAATGTCTTTCCTCCTGTTTTGGATCTTGAGTGAGGGCTAATCCCATTCTGCCTTTGTTCAGACCTTGCTGCAGGAAATTTTTGCCTATGAATAGAACTATTTTTCTCTTTATCTCTTAAATGCTAACATCTTCTGGGGGATATTAAGGAAGGTGGGGGCTGCTTTTTCCCTCTAAGAAAACGTTTCTCCATTTCTCATCCAGATAAATATATTCTTTCTTTTCTCAAAATATTTCATTCTTCTAGGAGAGGGCTGGGTGCTAACTTTCTATAATTTATGCCATGTTATTAAGACTTATTAGCATGAGAGAAAACTAAAATGAATTGGAAGGAGGATCTCTACTTACTATCAGTGAGCAATCATGTACCTTGGCCACTCCAAGGCAATGCAAGAGACTCCTTTCTCAAAGGTGCCTTTTCAAGAAGCTATTGGACTTTCTGGAAACCAAGAAAGTCCAGCTGTCTCTTCAAAAAAGCACCTTTGGGACAACCATGACCTGGATGACAGAAGAATCCCCATAGACAAGAGACTCCTGTGCTCAGTGAACTGAAAAAGCACCATTTCCCACCCAGGCAAAGCAATCATTAAATCAATATGCACCACTTAAAGATACTAGCTGGTCTCACTCACCTCACAAGATATCCTAAGGAAATCATCCAGAAAGATAACATGCCTCTAGAAAGGCAGTAAAAAGGTCAGACAGAGTGCCAAGCTTGCATCCTGCTTCTCAGCTATTTCTTCTATGGCTATGCCAACCCTTATGTAAATAGCTCTTAATCCAACAAGTCCCTCCTCCGAAGCCCCAGAATAAAAGTACCAGCAAAGGTAAAAAAAAAAACTCCAGAGAAGCTGCTCAGGCTATAGAAAGTCTTGGCATACTGCCAACAACCATTAACGGCTGTTACAATGTAACAAGGTTTAACCCAGAGGCAGTTTCAGAAAATACTTAAGCAGAGCAATACTAATGATAAGGATTAGGCTAGAAACAACACACACAGGAACATCAGAATGCCTCTTTCCTGCCTTTCCACAAGGATTAAACCTGTAATGTAGGAAAAAGAAAAGACTGAGCTTTCTTCCAACATCCAATTTGCCAAACTGCTCATAAAATTAGCTACTGGTTTACATGAACCAGTAAGAACTGGATGAATCCCACCACTGCTAAGAAATGAGATCACATGGTTTGTTAATTGTATACCTTTTGGGGCTCTTTCATAATTATTTATATTCCCAGAACAAACAAAATATCATATGACAAAATGGAACAAAACTTTAAAGAAACAGTTACAATTCAATAATGGGAAGAATTATGAACTAAATCTAATCAAATTAACACCACTATGATATACAGGTAATCCTCAAATTACACCATAATTGAGTCTGATTGTCAAGATTCAAATGGAGATTTTGTATGGGGGGGTATTAAATGTATTTGCATATGTATGTGCTAGTTAAGGTAGCTACCAGGCAATCTTGACACTAGAGTATTCATTGTCGAAGGTCAATGAGACGGAGTGCTTATCTTGTTTGCATTCTACAAACTTGAGTTTCCCGTGAGAAAGAGTTTGGAGGAGTTTGCAGGTGTGAGAGGAAGTACTTCAGGAATCGTTGGACTCTTTTTGAAGTAATTGGACAGTAATTAACATGTGATAATTAATTGGATGGAACTTTGAGTTTTGCTTGGGTGTTGGAATCCCGGAAGCCTTAGATTCGGGATTCCACAGATTGTACCAATACCATGTTCTTAATAAAATTTTATTCTTTGGACTTTCGTTCTCTGGGATTTTAATTGCGTTGAGGATGTGGTATGGAACCCTGACACTGATAATTATGGTCCTAAATTGTGATGATCTATGTGATCCAATCTGATTTTACAATTTTTGCAGCAGTCATTACATGAACTTCAAAAACAAGAAATCATTTTTTGGAAAAAAAAATATAAAAAATCGTAGTCATGTGACTGCTGAACATTACAAACTGCCATAAATACAGGCTGTTTAGAGAGTAACAAATGCAGTCACATGATTTGGCAGCAAGCAACCAGAATTTAGGAACTGGGACATAAGTAGATTTGGGGGCATCCATTGTAACTTTGAATGGCTTTTGAGTGGCTGTAAAGGCAACAAATTTACAAAATAATTTAAACAAATCTTTCAACATGTAAAAAGCAAGAAAAAAGTCAAGGAAACATTGGTCCACTAATGGGAGAAGATGGCAAGAAGGTGATGGAGCAGCAAGGAGAAAGTGGAACTGCTTAATTCATTCTTTACATATGTCTTTATAAAAAAGGAGAAAAAAACCAGTTCAACCTATCAAAAGATTAGGAACACAAGTCAAAATAGGAAAAGAAAGACAACATTTATCTACTCTACATGTGTTCAAATCACCAGGACCAATGGATTACATTCCAGAATTCTAATAGGAAATATGATCTTGGAATTACTGAACTATATCTTTCAAAGATCCTGGAGCACAAACCTCATTCTTTGACAAAAAGACTAAATTAGTGGGCCAGTGAAATACTGTGGACATATTGTAGTTGGACTTCAGCAAGGCATTTGACAAAGTAGACCATAACCTAAGATAGAAAAATGTACGATAGATACTATACCACCAGATGGATTTTCAACTGGTTTACCAACTGCATTCAATGTATAATCTTTGGTGGAACTATATGGAGGGAAGCATGCAGTGAGATACCTTAAAAGTATATAAAACATACACAGTATAATGTAGAAAATCATGGGACTGAAATCTGAAATGAAACCAACAACTTTTCTTACCAGGTGCAAATTCAGGAAAAAAAACCCAACAATTTAATGAAATACAAGCTTGCAGCAATGATAATAAATTTTGCTCAACACTGGAAGAAAGGCACATATTTATCTGGGAACTAAACTTGGAGTATACTCGGCAGTTGCAAAACTAACAGTATAATTATACAATAAAAGTTTAATTAAATTTAAGTAAGAATCGTTCTCATACATAAACACATAATGATGCAGCATGATAAATATAAAATATTGCAAATTATCCATCTTTTTACTTTCTTTTTATATTTTAATAATAAAATGTTAATTATCTCTAATCATATCATATATACATCACTTTACTGAAACAATGTAACATAATCAAAAGAAAAAAAAATAAGAAAAAATCATTTATATGACCTACATTTTCACTTTCTCCTTGTATTTCCTCCTTTAACACTGACTGACATATTTGATAAAACATCTGTAATTAAAATTAGGAAGAATTTCAGTTACAGATAAAGGGCAACAGCAAGAAACAGAACATTTTACCTTTTAATTTTGCTTTCTTTTCATAACAAATTGTATCCTGTATCATATTCAAATATATCTATATTAACTTTTCTGAGTTCAAACAAGTTGTTTTTTGTTTAAGATACAGGCTTTTAGACAATTGCCTCACATTTTAGGCATACATTTATCAATTTTCTTTTGCAAACAAAGATGACCTGCTAACTGAAAAGACTGTTTTTTAAATATATAGATCCAAATGCAGATACATGAAACCATGGTTACAGGGGATATCACCTATCCTAAAAAAATGGCAGTCTGCTAGATACATTAGCAATTCTGCAGAGGTTGACAAAACATACAAGCAGCAAGTTACTTTTATGAGGCTTGTGGCAGCTTGCAGTTATGATTCACAATAACGTATCATACTAAAATCAATTTTCTTCTCACTTCCAGTGAAGAAGTAGTAGACTGAAGATGAATGAAAATGAGTTATGATCATGATGGAATGAAGAGACAGCAAGTAGACCAGCTCTTTGTAATTCCTCTCCGGACAAACAGAAGATCTGAGATCACTCACAAGTACTCATACAGTTGTTCCTCACAAGCAGACAGCAGTCTCTGGTTGACCTAGAGCTCCGGGAATTGAGGCAGTGGTGGAATTCAATGTTTTTTTATTATTGGTTCTATGAGTATGGCTTGGTGGGAGTGGCTAGGGAGGTCATGTGATTGGGTGGACAGTTTCTGTAAGCAGGGCAATAAAGCTTAGGCTAGAAACAATACCCAAATGTTATTTTCCTGCCTTCCTTATTAACCCTATAAAGTGGAAAAAAAAAGATTTCTTCTAACAACCAGTTCTCCAAACTGCTTAGAAAATTTACTACTGGTTCTAGAAAACCTGTTAGAACCTACTGAATTTTACCTCTGAATTGAGGGGAAGATCAACTTGCTCAAATTATAAATTCCTTTGAAAGGATACTTGGTTAGCAGATTTCTTTTTCTAGTCACTTTAAGAATTCCAGTGTCCCCTTCATGTGAACTGGTAGGGTGAGTCTAAAGAAATAACATATGGATAGATGGATAGATGGAAATGTATCTGAATAAACCATATTTTGAATTTAATTCTAGCTTTTGTTCAGTTTTATAATAGGTCCTGATCCATCCGCTTCCCTTTGTAGAAAATGAAATCAATTTAAAGCACAATATATCTATATTATTTGAGGCATGAATTTCACATTCTTACTATTTATATCTTTATGATTTCCAAACACCCTATTCTTCATGGAAATATGATATATGTATTTTCACTTTGTTTTATGGCATTTTCTTGAAATAACATTCTAAAAATAACAGCATAACAATAACAGTCACAGATAGGTGAAACTTAGCAAAATTACAAAACCTCCCACAGGTAAAACTGCATAGCTGAGGAAAACATTTGGCTTATCGGCTTGTTTTCAATTTGTATGTATATTTCTTTAATTCCTTTTATAAAATTGAGAAATGAAACAAAACAAAAATTCTTAAGGGCAGTCTTAAGGAAGATCCAGACTGGTTAATAATATGCCTTTTTTTCTGCACCATTTTCCAAATTTTTCACTTTGTTTAAAAATATTTGCAAGACACAACATATTTAATAAAGATGCTTAAAAACTTCCATTGTATATAAAGGTCATGCCTGGAGTTATTGTTTAAAGTAGATAATACTGCTTGTTAATTAGATATTTATTTTTTAAGCTAACCCAACTAAAGCCACAAATTAACTTTCCAGGGTTCACAAAAAAATTAATATTTCTGTAACTGATGAACCTTGGTTGAGCCAACTGCCAAAAGGTACAAACCTATTACATTTTTTTTATATGAAACAATTACCCTCTAAACCTTGCAGTATCAATCTTTTCTCAAAGTTCCCCTGATCCAAAGCATTTTTACGACATTAAGTTTCAAAGATTTTGACTAAATATATTTCTAACGGGCATATAAAACTATAGCATAGGAATTCATTTGATAAACAGGGATGTTTATAAGGAGAAACAAGCATGGATTTTATGTATTCAAATGTTCTCTTTAAGAATTAACAATTATAAAATCATGGTCTGTAGTGCTTCCATCTGAGAAGGAAATGAATGTAAAGATGATACATAGATGGACGGACGGACAGACAGATAGACAGACAGATATAACAAGATTGATCTTCAGGCACCGTATGAATAATGAAAGAGTTCTGCATCTCTTCAGTATGACATTCAGTCATCTGCACAGCATGAGTGACACTACACTACACTACACATCTAGGGTCCTATGACTCAAGGAGCTCTGCAGTACTTTCCATTCAAAAGTAAAAAAAAAATGTTTCAGATTATCTTTTGGGGACTGCACAGCCTTATGAAAATATTCTCTGGATTTAAAAAGTTTCAGAAGGTCCTCTGGACTTTTGTTCAAATTTGTGCATTTTGGAAACATAAGTTCTAATAGTTCATTCTTATTTCCTCTTTTTTCACGTTTATTAAAAGCGCAAATTGTACTGGTTGAAAGTCTGTAGCAAAGGATACAATATCTGTTGAGTCTGGGAACTATTATGGGGGGGGACATACAGTGTGTCATAACCCAGGGGTTCCCAACCCTTCAGTCTGTGGAGCAGTACTGGGCTACAGCATTCCAGAAATCAGGCCACACAAACAAGTGAAGTCCATGGGATGAAGGCAACATGTGAAATCATGCCCACTTCGATCTGTGGAAAATCCTCTCTCCATGGAACCAACTCAAAAGATGGGGGGCCACTGTCATAACCTACCAGTTGTCTAACATATTGAACTCTTCAGTACACCGCACCTTATGATTTAGAGAGACAGTAAGTTTAAAAAAAGAAATGAAAATGAAATGACACAGATGAAAAACTGCTACTAGAAGGAGTATTTACTTAGAGCAATCTAATGGACAACTATCTGAGGAAAGCCTCTATTTGCCATGACACAACCATAGTTATATCAATCTATAACATAAAAGGCATTTTGGACTAGAAAGACTTCTTGATCTCTACATGATAAAGACAGATTAAAAAATATCTCTTAAGCTACATGCCTAATCTTTCAGGGAAAATAGGGGAAAATGAGCTTCCCCTTCATTCTTTTAACTTTTTTAAAATCAATATTTTTATAAGTTGTAACTTACCTCAGTTCTTAAAATCAGAGTCTATATTGTTATACAATTGAGCTCAAATGTCCTACTTCTTTCAAGTATGTGGCTATATCTCTGGAAACAATATATTTTGGCTATATCTCTGGAAACAATATATTGCAATATATTTAGTTAGCTGTGTTTATATAGTATAGGAAGAATAATAATATCCAAACTTTTAGTTGTGCCAAAAGTTTTCCTTTATTTTATTTTAAATGGAAGTGTGGTGCTTTAAATGGAAATAGAACTTATTTTCTTGTATCCTTTGGGACTCCTTTATGATCATCTAGAAATAGCTTTGTAGCTGCTGAGTTGGAACAAAATTATTTGTGGTAACATTATGGTTTCATTTCTAAATGGTCAAAGCATTGGGGGAAAGAAAATGTTTAGTGTTCGTTTTCTCAGACTAGTTTCCACTGCCTTTATTAGATGAAGAATAGCTGTATACAGATAGTCCTTGACTTAAAACTGCTCATTTAGTGGCTGTTGAAAGTTACAACCTTTGCAGCATCCCCATGGTCAAGTGATGCTTGGCAACTGGTTCATATTTATGAAGGTTGGTGTGTCACTAGGTCATGTGATCACTTTATGTGACCTTCTGACAAACAAAGTCAATGAAGAAGCCACATGGCCCTCCCAAGCTCTGTTTTCACTGGCAGAGGGTCGTAGGAAGCCATCGCAGCCAAAATCAGAAACCGGGAGCCCATTTTCATTGGCAGTGTGTTCAGGCCACCACAACACCCTGACACAAGTAACATCAAACTACCATGCCCACCCTGGCCATATCCATCCTGCTTCCCCTGAGGTCAAACACAATCCTGATTCAGCCCTCAAAGAAATTGAGTTTGACACCCCTGTTATAAAGCATTCAGATTATTTGGGATGCCTATGTATTTTAGAATGCTAACAATAATAAGCAATAATTGAATATTGTCAAATAATCTTTAATGTGGACATTTATCCTTTCATAATATAATGTTCCTTTCTTATAACACTACAATGTTTTCAGCTTTTCAAACTACCTAGATTTGCTTTTTACAGTTGAAACTCTGCCTTTCAGCAACCTCAGACAAAACAACTTCTCACCTCTGGTTTGCATGAAGACATTCTTTCAGAGAATATGCAGGTAGTATCTGATTTAAAAAAACCCAAACAAAAACAACTACACAGAGTCTGGCTCCAGTAATAGTTGGCTGAATAACCACCCTGATATCCCTAGTGTATAGCTTAGATTTGAATTTTTTTTAAAAAAATCCTCCGAAAGGAAAACTACAAACCATTTCTGCATTATTGTCAACAAAACAAAATGCCCAGTTGAGATCAATGTAAAGAAAAATCTCAGTATCTCAAATCGATGAAAAGGTAAAAATAAAAAAGTGGTTTTTTATTTCTACACTTAAATCCATTAGAGGTACTAAGATTCTCATTTCAGAATGAAGAGTTCAAAATAGTAATTGCTTTTCATGTAACTTTCACCTCAAAATAAAAATTATAAAAAATAAGTTGAAGAGGAGAAGAAAATCTTGGAGAAACACAACAAGCAATGTTCTGGTATTGTTGTAATATAATTCTCATGGAAAAAAAACAGAAGACTACAAAGAGTTATGCAAGAATTTGGTATACAATATTTCTTTTTTTTAACAAAACATGCTACCATTACTGTAACTAATTTGAAATGCAGCTGCTTATGAAACATCTAATATTCCTTGTCATGAGGAAGTCCATGTTTCCACTTCGACAAACTGACTAACTCTTGGAGACTTACACAGTCACTGAGTATTCCTGCAGGGGAATTTTTGTACTCTGAGGTTTCTCAGAATTTGACATTATGTCCTCTTTGTCATATGTACAAAGACTCCCCAGTGCACTCTACCCTATTCTTTGCAAAACTAATCACAAATGATGGCAATCTGTGATGTAATTTACTACACTATTGTATATCTGTTGTCATGCAGAATCAAACTCTTTATTCAATGGCTCTGTGCTCATAGACATCTAACATTAACACATAAACACAGATACATTTGTCTTCTAGCCTATGCATTGTCCTCTATTTCCCTTTGGTCATGATATTCATGGCCCATTCTATCTATTCTCACATTGAGACTGTTCAGCTGGAAGTTTAAATGGAAAAGTTAGTATTTAATTCTTATAATATATCTTGTGCATCAACAGCGGCCCTTCTGGATCCAGTAGGGTTGGCACCCCACATATACTTGTCTTGATTATTTCCTGGTTGGACTATTGCAATTTGCTCTACATGAGGTAGTATTGGGAAATGTCCAGCCAGACAGGGAGCAGTGATCAATCAGGGCATTAATCACTGCACTGGGCATTGAGTTGACATGTAACCACAAGAGGTCCAGAACTGATCTCCCTGGATCTAGGCTCCATGGAGCCTTATCTACATGTTTCCAGGGAAAGGCAAGCAGTTTGAGAAGATTTCTGTATTACGGGCAGAATACAATAAAGTAGCTAGTTTGAATGCTACATGTGTAAATCTGGTCATTTGTTCCTGGTCCAGGAATCAGGAGTTACAACTTTTCCAGAATTATTCCACAATGCACATACTGGGTGTCCCTCAGTTTGCCATATTACACTATTATTGTGTGAGTTGCACTTGTTCTCAGTTTCTTTATGGGTACTATTTAACTTTTCATATCCTGCATGGCACAGGGACAGGTTATTTGCAAGATAACCTCAGACCACTCATCCTGAGAGTATCTACTCATTCCACCAGATGAGATAAGTGAGTACATTTCAGTTCCCTTCCTTTAAATGTTATCTAGTGAGAGGCAAGAAGCATGATTTTTCCATTGCTCCTATGTTGTGGAAATGCTGTCAATATTATTATAATTATTCGTTCTTCGTCATAACTGAAGCCTCATTTATTAAGTGGGAATACATTTCACCACAACTGACCATTTGTATGCAGCTGCTATACACCAGAATGGACAGTGAGTTCAGTAGTATACTTGGAATTTGACTAGCTAGCATTCACTATTCACAAAGTATCTTAAAGCTAGGCATTGATCCATTATGGATAATAATTTGAATTATTCACACATGATTTCATTGGTGCTTTACTTTGCCTCATCACAGTATTCAGTAACAGATGAAAAATCTGATTTGGATTATTTTTTAAAGGCATCTATATCACCCTCAATATTACTGAATTCACTAATTGTAGTAGTACTAGTGAAATAATAAGATCAGATATGATTTTGGCACTGTCTCTAGAAGGATTTTTTTAGAAGAATGCCCAGTGTTCTGTCCTTACTACATTACTCTGTGTGCACTTGAATACAGCTAAACCCACATATCCTCCAATAAAACAGACTGTGCGTGTAGATCTGGATGCTGTATTAAAGGCACAGGATGAGTGAAACTGGGAAAAATAGAAATACATACAATAAGAAACCAAATACCAAATACAAGCAGTACTGAATTGCTGGTGAACACCATATTTAGCAAATACAGATAAATCTAAATCTCACCAATGATGCTGTGTGTATGGGATGTGGATTTTTGTGCTCACATGAACACATGCCATGGATTGGGCTGGATTCTTCCAGAAACTTCTGTTTCTAAATGCTAAAGAAAATGGAATCTGGCTTCTCATGATGCACTTGTTTTGGAAGTGAAAGTTTATGGGTAGATGACCCTCAAAGGGCCAGGTCAGCTTCCACACAATACAGATTGGTATTTGGCTCTGGCTATTAGATACACAAATTACATCTGGGGGCATGACACCCAGAGTCACTGTATTAGTGAGATGGGTGGCCTAAAAATTTAATCAATAAAAATAAATAAATAAATTCACAAGTGTTCTAGTGAGTAATCCTAAAACCTAGTAATCCTAGCAAACAGTTATTTTGATTACTCCTAGTTGCTAATATTAGCTGTAAATATTGGTGAGCAATTTTTTTTCTATTTTTTTTTTTTTTGCATTTTGTTTTACTTTTTATTTTTAAAACAACATATCATTCTGTGTACAGTGTGGTATCCGGGCATCTTTTGATACATTAAGTATATCACATAATATTAATCATTTTGGTACAGATAAAGTCATATTAATCCCCTTCATTTCCACTATTTTTCTTAATTATATTTACTATGCTCACATTAAATACATTCTTCCCTTTTTTATTATATCAAATTTCATCATTTCAAAATTGTACTGATCCCTATTTTCCAGCTCTCTATTCTTCTCTTAATTTTACCTTTTAGGATATTCTGATAATTATAATCTTCTTCTTTTGGCTGTTCCTGTTAGGGGTCGCCACAGAAAATCATCATTCTATTCTGATAATTATAATAATAATGATAATACACATTTTCCTATACTACTATAAATTTTAATTATTCCATATCACAAAATATTATTTCTATGTTATTTTTATACCATTCCTCTTCTCGTGCTTGACATAACTGTCAATACCCATTCAATATCAGTATTCATCTTGTTAACATTCCTTGTTACTACCCATTTTTTCATCCCTTATCCTACATTAGTCAAATGCATTACCATCATTTATATCAGTGGTGTTCTATACCTGATTAAAAATGCAGAAGACACCAAGTCTGGTGTCAGTTAGCAGAGAGTGGGAAAACCTGGTTAATTATAAATGCAGGAGACACCAAGTCTGGTGTC
>JAEANM010021534.1:0-11826 GCA_017656035.1 Myanophis thanlyinensis
CCCAGGTTTTTTTTCCCCTTCGGAAACGGGTCCAAGTGGCTCTTTATGTCTTAAAGGTTGCAGACCCCTGCACTAGAGTGATCCAGAGACAGGATCAAAGAAAAAACAATTGTTTCACCAAGGAGCAAGTTATGCTGTTTGAATATTTAACTTTAAGAAATTGTTGTTTATAAATACTATTAGAGGTCCACCAAGTCCCAAAGGAACAACTAACTGCTTAATTGCTTGTGAAAGTATTGAAACTGAGTCCCTGTATTCACATTATTCAGTTTTAAATTTTTTTTTAGTATTAGCTTTATTTTAAAGACTTTGTGTTTGATGTTATGCTTTATTTACGTTATATCTATGTGATATTCTATTCCAACTTGTTTTATATTGGACATTGATCAAAATATCCTGCCTCCCCTGAACAGATCCTGACTTTTACCCTGGGTGGATTGATTTTCCCTTTTTGTTCTTTAGCACCCCCAAAAACAGGAGGGTGGGATGTGGTGTCATTTGCCTTCCAAATCATACGATATAAACAGGTGCTTGTTGCATTCTTGAAATGTGAAGTTGGTGCTGCAGGCTGAATGTGAACCTCATGTCCTAGTTCTGCTCTTAGAATAAGCCTCAGGATTTACTCTCTGCCATTTGCCAACTCGGGGTCCCACTAAAGCATGGGCATCAGAGAGGGCATAGGAAGCAGCGGGCAACTCAAAGCCAACGTTCAGACCTCAGTACTCCACCTGGCCTTCTAGAGCAGGCATGGTCTCCGCTGGACAGGCGGGGGTCAAATTGCCCCCCTCCAGGGTACAGCCATCCTTAGGCCAGAAGAGATGGAAGTGCCAGAGGAATCCTGGAATTGGCTGTCCAGTAATACCCTTCTTGACTAGGCCAGGATTGGGGTCCCTAGGACCACAAGGCACCCAAAAATGAGAAGGTGGACATGTCCTCCATCAAGGAAATACATTTTGTGTTCCTTAACTTCACATGGAGGAGAACAGGGCAGATCAGCAGGGAAACCCATCTGGAGAAACACCCCCCCCAGGGTCATTTGTTGGGGCAACCAGGAGGAAAGGCAGCTTAGGAGGTTTCCCTCTGAATCAGCCTATGGTGAGGAAGGACAGGGGATCAGCCTCCCTACACACCACTTCCATCTTGGTACCCCGTTAATCTCTCCTGCCAAAAGATACTCTAGGACAGGGGTGTCACTCGATTTTATTGAGGGCCACATCACGGTTGTTGATCTTGGGGGGCCAGGGTGGGCGTGGCCAGCTCGATGTCACTCATATCGGGGGCACCTGTGGCGGCCCGAGTGGTCTTCCTGCTAAAATGGGCTTGAGCTCCGTTTGTGGCTGCAATGGCTTCCTGCAACTCTCGGCCCTCCCGAGCGCCATTTTCTCTGGCAGAGAGTTGCAGGAAGCCATTGCAGCCGAAAACGGAGCTCAGGGGACCATTTTTGCTGGTAGACCACTCGGGCCACCACAGGCGCCCCCAGCACGAGTGACATCGAGCTGGCCACGCCCACCCTGGCCCCACCAGTCCTTTGCTGTTTCCATGGTGCCCCCCCAGGCCGGATCTAAGCACCCCGTGGGCCAGATCCAGTCTCCGGGCCTTGAGTTTGACACTCCTGCTCTGGAAGGCACAGGAGGGAGGTGTGGGAGATACCTGCTCACATTCAAACTGGACGGACAAGTCCCCAGATTTTGGGCTGTTAACAGAGATGGGCAACCTGTCTTATTTTGAAGTTGCATGACCCTTACTGCCCCACCTGGGGGGACAGGGCTAGTGGTTGCCACTATTGCTGTAATATCGGAGTGGGGAAGGCTCATTTTTAGGCCCTTTTGGGCTAGGGTGGGGCATTTTTGTAGTGGGTGAGGATAAAGGGTAATATGGGATCCCCTAAACCCTCCAAAGCGAAACAAAACAACAAACCGATTTCTGATGGTGGGTGGGTTTTTAAGAAGAAAACAATGCCACTCAAAGAGAATTCCCTCATTAGAATTTTTGGCTAAACTGTAGTTTCATGACTGAGCCCTTACACTATTTGTGAATTTACCGGTGGTGTAACTTCAGAGAGACATTTAACATAGTTTACAGTATTATCTGGATACGTGTCTCTGTGTCTTATGACTACTCCTTATTTCACTATGTTAAGACTTGTAAATACAGCAATAAATCATTCCAATCTGTCTGGATTTAAGTTATTCACAGCCAATTTAATTCCCACTTAATTTGGTGGGTATGTCCTATGCAGGTCCAAATACTGCATGCATTCCTCTGAAATTCAGATGGTTATTTTTGCTGGAGATACGTCGGAGATGGCATTCATGCTCTCACGAGTCTCCAATGGGCTACCAAAGGTCCCTGTGGAAGATCCTTCTTGGACTAGGAAGCTCCCTCAATGAGCACAGTTCTTCCTCCGCCTATAATACTTTCATGTGAGGATGCGGCTCAAAGTCCTGCCTTTCATACAAGGTGAGGTGGAAAGGAGTTACATCATCTCCACTGTGGCTCTGGACCTTTGCAATTTAGTCTGGAATTCCTTTTTGCAATTTTAATCTTGGTTTTTGCTATATATTCCCTTTCTCCTTCTCAAGGAACGGTGCCTGCCACTCATGGTTCTTGCCAGGGCCATAAACACACCAGCTGTCCTATCGCTTAGGATCCAGGTACTCATCCAAATGCCCAACAGATCAAGGTCATTTAAGGGAGGTCAGAAGTTCTGATGAGGTCAGAAGGTTGCAGGAATTACACTTACCGATCCATACAGCTCCCCTCTCTCATTCATTCCAAGATAAAGGCCAGAATCCACTCCACGGATACTAACCAGTCCTACAGCCAAACTTATAAACTCCAAAATTCCTTTAAAAAGATAAAAAAAAAACCCAGAGTTATTTGAAGAATGAATAAGGGTGAAAAGACTTCACTCTTCTTGCACAACAAACTTTCCAAACTGTATCACCTGGGAGATTTTACAGCCCCAGCCCTACTATCTCCTCAAGGGTGCGGGTATGTTCCTTTCATCTGGAAAACCTCTCATATGCAAAGAAGGGAGGGGGCATCCCAGAGGGCTCCAATATCTCCAACTCCTTGACATTGAAAAAAGGATCAATCACATTTTCACCATGCTTGGCATGTACCAGTCTGAACATTCAGCAGAAATCTGGGGAAGGCTGAGCAATTGAAGAAATGAAACCCAGGACAGGAGACAGGCTAACTAACACACACACTTTTGTAGAAGCCCATCCCTAGATCACCAGACACTCACATTTTAAATCAAAATGAAAAAAGTGCCATTCACAGATAAGCCAACCTACATTTTTCAGAAAGTTTTCATTAAAAAATTGAGATTTGGCATATCTGCCGATATAAATGTGAATATATACAAGATATTATCCTATA
Source organism: Myanophis thanlyinensis (assembly GCA_017656035.1). Lineage (NCBI taxonomy): Eukaryota > Metazoa > Chordata > Lepidosauria > Squamata > Homalopsidae > Myanophis > Myanophis thanlyinensis. The sequence goes on from JAEANM010021534.1 coordinate 3,388, forward strand.
TACCTGTGCTAAGCCCATCCATGGATAAGCCGAATCAAATTTGGGGTGTGTGTATTGGCACCTACAATTCTCAGCTTATCTGTAAGCATACGGTGTATAGCATGCATTTTATATATATGGCTCCTATAAACAGAGTATGATGAGGAAAGGCCAATCCCCCATCCTCTCACCAACAAGCACACAATGACAATCTTCTAGAAGCCCAGGGATCCTCTCTCCCGATCCCCGTTTTCTAGGATTTCGATCAATGTCAGGAATTGCAATGACTTAGTACCTTCCCAGAGCACTCAGATAACACCTGAGGACTTCTACCCAAACATCTTTTCAGCAGTGAAGCACAAAGATGAGTCATGGAGCCCTTCACTGGAGGAAATATTTATGGTTTACTACTACTGCCCTGTCCCTCAAATCCTGTTTGTAGACCACTGAAAATGCCCTGACCTTACAGACAGTAGAGGATCTCAACCCAGAATCTCCTACTCATAAGAATGAAATTACAAAACATTAAGAAATTAGTTTACCATCTTGTCAAGGGCAAATAAAGAACATCTGACTGTAAAAGCATCTAACTATATCAGCGGAAGCTCATGACAGGCCAACTCCAGAAAAATTGGCAAAGGAGATAATTATTCAAACAGTAAAATGAAGACGCACTGATTTATTTGTAGAGCTTCTAGGTAGGATGTCCAGCCATTCTTCAGACCATCATTAGATTTACATCACCAAGCTTCCTTTTGCAAATGCTAAGGTTTCTGAGCACTACTTGGAAGGGCTTCATGCAATATACTTCAGGAGATATATGACGAGGCTTTGAAATTCATGATGCAATGACACGAATCCTTGTGCAAACAAAGACATACATCATCAGGCTAAATGTATCTTTGGCAGGTGAGACAATCCTAGAACATCAGGACCGGAAGGGACCTTGTGAATCATCGTCCAACCCCCTGCAGGTGTGTCCATTATTATAACCTCATTCCAAAGCAAACCGTGACTGCCATTGTCCTACTGCCCTGGAACAGCTCTGATACCTCCATTGCCTTGTTTCACAGAGGGACCTCCTATCTTTCAACAAGCCTCAAAACTTCTTGTGTTTGTAGGCACACTAGAAAGCAGAGCTGACTTTCACCTCTGAAGGTGAAGGTACAATCACACAAAGTACAGGGCACAGAGTACATTCAAATACAGAATTAAGTCTGGAGTTGTATTCTGTATTTGAATGTATTCTGTGTTTCTGTGCTTTGTGTGATTGTACCGATGGAGGCTCATTCAATTTCGCTGCACACATGTTGTGCATTGACAATAAAGGGCTGAATTTGAATTGAATTGAAGGCACGAAAGAATTTTGGGGCACATGGAAATATCCACATAGCACCCATCTCCAATTCTGACAGCCACTGCACCTGGCCCAAAGGCCCATCCGGAAAGGCACTTTCAAAATCCTAGCCTGGCATTGACTGTGTGCAACTGTGCAGTCCCGGGGGAAAATGCAGCTGCTTTAAGGATCTGTGGATGGGGCAGCCTCTGTTCCTTCACATCTGAAGCCCTGCAGAGTCCAACTAATGAAGAGCTGGACATTTCCCCGTCTTCTACCCAGCCTGGCTGCTCTTGGGTGACTGAGAGGCACCCTAAACCCATACTGGATGGTGCCCAGAGAAGGATCACCCATCTCTTTGTGACTTCAATTGCTGGGAGCATTTTTATATTGTTTCTGAAAAGTTTTTTCATCACATACAGTACATATGATTTCTTCTTCATCCAGGCTATGTTGGTCTATTCCACCTGTATTGAAGCCCGTTCCACGTTTTGGGGGAGGTTCTGAAGGTCCTGGACCAAATCCACAAGAAGAACTGAAGGTGGCCTCATCAATTGCCACCCTCAGTGACTGAGACTCCAGGTCCCAATGGGAGAACGTCACACCCACAAGAGGCTTCAGATGAAAGACGGAAAACAGAAGTCTCTGCAGAGTCTGCTCACACTGTCCAGATGGGGACTGCGAGGGTGTGTCTCCACCTGGCTGGACAGTAAAAACGGGCCCAGCATCAAGAGCACCATCACGCCGGCCATCTTGACTTTCTTGGCCAGGCCCTGCGACATCCTGGAGGGAAAGGCCAATTCCTAGGGGTCTGCGACACTGGACGGCCAAGCCAAAGTCAGCTGAGGTGCCTTTCAAAGCTTTTGTTCCCTTGCTTTTGCAGCTCTGGCCGTGGCTGTTGGGCCAGGACCAAGAGGCCACTTTCTCGTGGTTTCATTGGCCAAGCGGGGTTGGCTTTCTTGCTCTTTCCTCCTGCAGCCAGCGACGTATCTCCGCGGCTGCGTTTCTCCTTTGCAGCCTCTCCAGATCGGCTTCTGGAATTCCTGAGGCCAAGAAAGGCCCAGTCTCTCCCAACTTCCCCCACAGCTGCCAGTCATTGTCCTGGCACGAAGACAATCGCTTGGTGACGACTTGGGCCGCCCGCCCGCTTGCACCTGTCTCTCCTTGTACAAGCTGGGGGGGGGGGAGGAGGGCCTGGCTGTGGGGCTGCTGAACAGGCTGCATGTTGTACTCGGATCTACAGAGCTAAACTTTCAGCACCCACCCCCCACCCAACAGCTGCTGGGAAACAGGTGCACGGGGGCTGCATGTTAACACTGGAGGGGTTGTGTGTGTGTGGGGAAGGGGAATCTTCCCAGCAGCAGAGGGGCTTCAGGAGAAAAGAGGAACTTAAACTCATGGCCCCATAGCCCCCCCGCCCCCCCCCCCTGTGAATCAGGACTGCAGCAATCTCAGAAATTCTCGTCCCAAGCAAAAAATGGGGCTGTCAAGCAAAAAAAAGCCCTCTTTTTCAGATCTGGGGAATCAAGACCAGCCCTGGCAGAAACCCCTTTCTGTGCATGGAGAAGTACAAGGCAGCACAAGCAACATGAATACACAGGCGCATGCACACACACACACCGCTTCACCAAGCGTGTTCCCAGAAATTTTCTTCTGCCACAAGCCTTCTTGTGTTTCCAAGCTCCTCACCGGCTGCCTCTCAAGGTCTGCCAGGGGAAAGGCCCGGCGGAGGGGACTTCGGCCCCCGTTTTTATTCTGTCTGTGCTGAGTCGCAAAAGAGCTCCGCTTGGCCAAAGCCAATGTCTGCTGTCCACCCTCCAGGTGACCTCAGCTTCAGCCTTTATCTCACAGGATGGAGCCTTGGCCCTGGCCCGCCTTGCAGGGTCATTGTATGTCTATGTGTTGTCCTGTTACAATGCAGAGCCGTATAAAGGCTGCCAAGCGTCTGGCCTGCTTCTGCTTCCACCCTCCCTGGCTGAAGTTCCCCGAGAGGACTTGCCCAGAGACAGCCAAGCTTCACTTGGGTTTTGGAACTTCCTCCTCCAGGAGAGCCGACTCTGCCCTCCGACAATGGGGCAAGGATGGCCACAATAGGAGGGCAACTTCACCCCGGCTTCTATCTTCTCAGACTGCCTTCTGTCCAAGCCTGAATTGCCCATTTCAAGGATCTGCCATTTGTCATTGGTACTTTGGGGACAGCTTTTTCCTGCTTTTCTAAGACAATCAGTCTGTCTTGCATTCAGTTAAAAAAACATTTGCTCAAAAAAAGCCTGCATTAACTAGCAATAGAAACAGAAACAACCCCAGGAGCTTCAAAAGAGTAGCAATTTGACTTTTAAAAAGTCCCCCAACTTTGAAATGGCTGGGCATCACAAAATAAAAAAGGGCAGCAAACGCACCTTTCCCCTGGCTCTTTTCAGATAGGGCAACTACTGGCTGCCATGTTCCCAACTATGGCACATGCTTATTATCTCCCACTGCTGAAGCTGGGACTGGCCAGAGTGTGATGTGGCTTAGTGGTCCTGGAGAAGATTCACGGGGCATAGAACGCCAGTTCAATGGCTGCCTTCTTGGAGAGGTTGGGAAAAACAGTATCTGAATCCCTGGAGAGCTTTGGCAGTCACTGATCTAACAGAGACAGAGGCAAAACTAACAGGTAGTTCTTGACTTATGACAGGGCCTTCAGTGATGTTCAAACTTACAACAGACCTCCCTGGGGATTCCTATAAGTTCCAATGGTCACCTGCCCTCCTTCCAACTCAGTGACTGCCTTCAGGCTTTTGACAACTGGGCTGCATTTATGGCCAATTGTAATGTTCCACAGTTATGTGACCATGTTTTATGGGTTTTGCCAAAAGCCAGTTTAACAGATTAACAGAGTTGGAAGGTACCTTGTAGGTCATCTAGTCCAACCTCCTACCAAAGCAGGAGACCCTACACCCTTTCTGACAGATGGCAGTCCAGTCTCTTCTTGAAAACCATCAGGGATGAAGCTCCCACAACTTCCGAAGGTGACTTCTGTTCCATGGGTTGATGGCTCTCACAGTCAGGAAATTTCTCCTTATTTCTAGGTTGAGTCTCTCCTTGGTCAGTTTCCATCCATTATTCCTTGTCTGGCCTTCGGGTGCTTTGGAAGACAGCTTGACCCCCTCCTCTCCATGGCAGCCCCTCAAATATTGGGAGACTGCTATCATGTCTCCCCTGTTCTTACTCTTCACTAGACTAGCCATGACCGGTTCCTGCAACCATTTTTATATGCTTTAGTCTGCACAGCAAGCCACTGGCTCACTTAATATGGTGTTTACTCCACAACTGTCGCAGTGATTTTATGACCACTGTATTCATTTAACAAGCACCAAAAAGCAGGTTGTAAAATTGGGTCAGTCACATGGGCGACTTGATTTATAACTGTCATGAGTTACTACTGTGATGGGCAGGTTCCACTGCAGTCATAATTTGAGAAGTACCTGTAATTGTTTAGCATTATTAGGCAGTTCCTCCTATTCCCCACTGGCCAATTTTTAGGGTAACTGCCCTATTTGCTTCTCAAGGAAATGCTCCCACCTGTGCAGGATCACAATGGTGATGCATTCACTGCGGTCTCAGCCCCTTCCCACCCACCGAGACCTCCTTTAGACTAGCAGTATTCAGAAGAACCGAAGGGTTCCCCCGAGAACCATTCAGGGACTGGATGTGACAGTTTGTGTTCACATGGTATGAAATGCAACATTCTTTTGCATCACGGGGGAAGATATATTAATGGGTTCTACACTGGTTTTTCATTCTGAGAAGGGTTGCTTGGATAACTCAAGTTTGAAGGCCACCGCTACAGATAATCCTTCATGGATTTTCCCCCTAAACTGTTCTGTAGCTGTTTTATTTTAAAATAGCAAAATTTGCACCTCGACTGCGAACAACTACATACAATGCTGTCTTGCTGACAAGATCAGAGCAGTGTCACAATCTGAGACGCTCACGTGAGTGCAACGAATCTCTTGGAACAAGGCTGTCTGAAAATGAGGAGACATTCAAGGCTCTTCTTTAACATTTGCAACTGGTGTTAAATCCGTTCGAGGTCGGTACAACTCTCATCTACACAGTTGGAGGGTCGTACAGAGATACCGTATTCCCTGAATATCACTCCCCTGGGTTTCCAGCTTCTGGGAGAACGTATTAAGAATTGGGCTCGGTTGGTGGAACTTTCCACCATTGAGAAGGCATCATGTAAGGCTCATTTCCCCCCACAACCCCTAAGGCCATGGTTTTCAGCCTAAATCCAGATGTTTCCCAAGAATATCTCCAGAAAATCTATCAGAGAAAATCAATGAGAGCCAGTTCCGTCTAGCAGTTAAGGCACCAAAGAAACTATGAGTTTAAGTCCCACCTTGGCCATGAAAGCTGACCAGGTGACCTTGGGCCAGACACTCTCTCTTTGCCCAACTCACCTCACAGGATTGTTGTGGGGAAAATAGGAGGTGGAAGATGAGTAGGATATGTTCACCACCTTGAGTTATTTATAAAAATAATAAGGATGGCATATAAATAAATAAAATCATGGCAGAAAGGCAGTGCCATAAGGCAGCTTGGACACCTTTTCCCTTCCAACAGAGAGGAAGATAGTATCAGTCAAATCACATCTAGAGCACATCTGGACATAGCAAGGAAGAACATTAGTGCATTGGAACACATCAGAGAGTAACCAAGATGAAACGGGGCCTGGATGGAAAAGAAAAACTGAAGAAGAAGAGTAGACTCTGGAGAGACATGATGGCCTCCTTCAAGGATCTGAAGGGCTGAAATGGAGACGAAGGGGCAGAATTGTTCAGAGCTGTTCCACGAGACAAGACCAGAAACAAGGGGTTCTTCATCCAAACGCTCCACATGAGCTGTTCCATGGAACAGATACCTTAGACCAGTGTTTCTCAACCTTGGTGACGTTAAGATGTTTGGACTTCAACTCCCAGCAAAGCTGGCTGGGGAATTCTAGGAGTTGAAGTCCAAACATCTTAACGTCACCAAGGTTGAGAAACACTGCCTTAGACAATTTAATGGAGGACTTCGGGAGGCAAAGCCAGTGGATTTCTGCATTGGTAGACTTGGTGTCCAAGGTCCTTTCCCATCAACATAACCACTTGGTTAGAAAATGATGCAACCAGCAGTGAAGTCCAGGCCAGGTGAAGTCCAGGCCAGTCCATTTACCAAAACCCCTGTGATAAATGGTCCCTTGAGAGACACATCAAAGGCACATATACAGTTCTATAGAGCCATTGTCTGCAGTGGCATTTCTCAGCCTCAGCAATTTTAATATCACTGGATTTGAGCTTCTAGAATTCCCCAGCCGGTGTACTTTAACAATTGTGGATTTCAGCTCCCAGAATTCCATTCTGGCTGGGAAATTCTGGGAGTTGCAGTCCACCCATTGTAAAGTGAAACGCTGGTCTGTGGGACAGTTTCTAGGCCAAATGCTGCTTCATTCCAGTCGCTCACTTGCTCAGGGATGGCTTGGCATGTCTTCTCCTTATGCACAGAAGGCCAAGATTGTCTCTTTTGACTTTCAGGGCTCATTGGCGCCAGAAAACCCAGACAGAGGAGGCATTTTCTAGTCTTGGTCCAACATGACGCTGCTTGGTCCTTCAATCAAGGGCAGCTGGCTGGAGAGCGACCTGCCCTGCAATGCAGGACTAATTCCAAAATGGACCTGTTGTCCTGAGCAGACTCAGCCTCTCCAACTCTGTCCTGCTGGCCTGATGGGCAACTCACTGCAAGAATCTTCTTGCTGCTGCTTCTTCCTCTTACTTATAAGCAGATCTGTTCATCTCCAGAGAATCTGAACCCAGAACTCTGTGGCAACCAAGCCCAAAGGCCAGGCTGGAGTCTCTGATCCTGTTTTCCTGGCTGAAGGGTCCCTTCCCGGGATCCCTGATGGAGGGAGAAGCAGGCAGTACGTTGCCTATGCCAACACCTGACCTAGTTCCTTTCTTAACAGATGGCTGGATCCAGGCATCCAAGGCAGGACAGATGGCAAGGATTTAGCCTTTGATCTCCTTTGAATGTTTTGTCTACTGTTACATCAAAATAGGAAAACTCCTTCAGGTTGGGGTCAAGGGGAAGTTAGCCTGGCGCAAAACATCTGGCTCAGGCCTTCCTGTATTTTCTAGTCATTCGTTTGACTTCCAAAAGGGATCCTAAAGCTTTTCCTGGACAACACCTGGGAGACCATCTTCCCCTTGTCTTCTGCCAAATGTGCCCTTTTGACTGGCACATCCCCCAAGGCTGCCATTTTGTAAGTGTTCCAATCCAAGTTCCAACTACACCCATTGAGCCCCAAACGTTGTGGGTCTCTGTTCTTTACGAACAAGATTGTTTTATCTGAAATCAGATCTTAATCTGGTAATTAAGATCTACTGAAGATATGTCTTATGGTCTTGTCTGCCCTGCTTGGCCTACAAGAAAATACAGAATGAACACCTGGAGTTTTTCTGCAATTAATACTCCTCCCTTTGAAGTAGTATTCCTCTACTCAGGGCTGTGGGAAAGCAGATGGGGCCGGGTCCTTAACCCAATCCCCCAGCTCTGCCTCAGATTACAACAAATCACCACACTATCTTTGGGAGAAGCAGGAATTCATAATATTCATCACATTTAAAACCAGAAGCTGATTCTCATAGCTCGATACCAGCAGCTGAAACACTTATGGAATGCTAAAATTTATAGGAGGAATTCAGTTAACGGCCCATCTTGACCTGCCTGTCTGCAGAAAACGGGCATGGCTGCTGCCTTTAACCGAAGGGGAGGGAAGGGAAGGGAAGGGGCCTATAATTCTGGAGAGCAGCTGGTATCCGGGCCCTAACTCCTTTTTCTGGGAGGAGGTAAAGCCATTCCCTCCCGCCCCCCAGCTTTTCTAGCTAAATTTGCTTAGGGCTGCAGACAGAAACATTTTCTTCATCCCCAAAAGCTTGTTTGAAACCTGCTTTTTTTGGGGGGTGGGGGGGGTGGGGTTGGTTGTTGGTCTGTGCTCAAATCAGCCAAGGAGCCACCAGGGTGTCTTTCACCCATTCTTTTCTTCAGGGGAACCCCTCTAATGCCAAAAGTGACACACACACACACAGACACAGACACAGACA
>JAEANM010021535.1:0-11826 GCA_017656035.1 Myanophis thanlyinensis
GGCAGGGAGCCAGGTATGTGATTAGAAGGCCCACCTGAACCCTGGAACCCCACTTCACAAAGAGAGATTCACAACCTGGTTCACACATAAGTTGAAATGGCAAGACTGAGCCAAGAAATATATGAAGACAGATTTTTCAAAGGTTTTATGTACTGATGAGATAAGAGTGACTCTTGATGGACCAGATGGATGGGCCCCTGGCTGGATCAGTAACAGGTACAGAGCTCCACTTCTACTCAGATGCCAGCAAAGTGAAGGTGGAGTATTGGTATGAGTTGGTATTATAAAAGATGAGCTAGTTGGACATTTTTGGATTGAAGATGGACTCAAAATCAACTCCCAAACCTACTGCCAGTTTTTAGAAAACACTTTCTTCAAGCAGTGGTACAGGAAGAAGTCTACATTTTTCAAGAAGACTATGATTTTAATGTAGATACTCATTCTCACTTTAACAGAGGAAAATAAATGAGTGAGATTGAGATGGGAATTTTTTCATTTAGTTGCATAATAATTCTGCACACTAATAATTGCCTAATAATTGTGCACACATAGATATTCTCCTAAGAAAGCCATTTTTACTTTCTTAAATATTCAGGTTTGAGGTTTATTAAATTTTTAGATTGACCGAGAACACTATAGTTGTTCAATAATAAAACTAATCCCCCAAAATACAACTTGCCTAATAATTGTGCACACAGTATATACTCAAATAAGCAAGGATCAACACCACAGACAAACCATCACACAGAAAGCAATAGTCAAGGAACAACCAAGAAGGAAACCGCACCTCCACCAAACTGGCAGGGCCAGCTACTAATGTATATATCAGGGGCAGCACACCACACACTCATTTCATTGATGCTACCTAGTTGAGTAATGAAATGTTTGCAAGCAAATAACTTCAGCAAACAAAATTGCATACCTCAATGTTGTTTTTACCTTTCATCGAAGCAAAACATTGTCTGCACAGTTCTGATCATTCTAGGTACAGGCATATCTCAGTATATGTTCCCAAAGTCATGTAGGTACTCTACCAAGCTATTCTATGACAGATTTCTTGGTTGCTAGTTCCTTTCCTGTGTATAATCAATTCCAAAGACCACTTCAATAACTTCTCTGTTAATTCTAAGGTTGGCTGCTATTTATTCTTAGTCCTAAATTTTCACTGTCCTTCATGATTTCATTACTAGTTTCTACGCTATTTGCATTTTCAACTAACAGAGTAATATCAGAACAGTACAGTATTTCTCCAGTTTTAAAAGTACACCCATTTTGTTCCATTTCAGGTTTCCTCGATATTTTCAGCATGTAGATCAGGTGTGTCAAATTCATGGCCTGAGGGCCAGATGCGTCACGCGCTGGCCACACCTACATCTGGCTTAGCGAAGGGGGAAAAAGTTGTAATACATCATGTGACGCCACTGGGATGACGCAAGCTTCACACTCCTGATGTAGATGAATAAATAAGGAAAGCAAGTAAACAGCTTTATTTCACTCCTTTCTGACATGGAGTCAATCTATTTCATTGTGTTCTGTCCAGACTGTGGCTTCCCAACCAAGGTAAAAGATTTCTTGTGAAAATGAAAACTTTTGATATTCTAGTTAATTGAGGATATACCACAGCTTCATAATTAATGAAACACATATTGATTGTGTTGTTCTTGGTTTTGTTGTTTGATTTTGTTTTTCAGCTTTCTGAGTTATTCAATATACCTCAGCAATAATGAATAATTTAGCCATTCCTAAAGTTATCTTAAACATCTGGCATCTTTCTTTCCAGGAAGGACTGTAATCTGATTTGAATGATCTGAAGCATCATTTTGCTAGCAAATAAAATTAAAAATTGTTGTATGATAATTTGCACTCATTGAAGTCTCCTTTTTTTGGTAGAAAACACAAACTGATCTCTTTCAATGGCCATTGGCCACTATGTCATTCTCTAGATTTGCTAGCACAGTTTAGTTAAAATCAATTGAATCTTGTATTTCATGCCTATTTCATGAAGTCCATCAATTTTTGTAGCCTTTCAATTTGGTAATGACTAGAGTACAAATCTAACATCATCTTCTAGCATTAGAAATTCTTGTAAATAAGAAAATCCTTTTTTTAATGTTGACATTCCTCCTGCCAGAATTTCATTATATTCCTTCCATCCTGATTTTTTTGTGTGAATCAATTACTATCTTATTTGTTAATCAATTAGAATTTCCTCTTAAGTTCAGAAATCACTTGGAAAACTTTTTTTGTTTTTTCATGTCTGTTTCCATCTTCAGTATCTTTATAGATGATGTAATTTCTCTTCCAACAGCTTTCTGGGTTTTTGTTGTTGTTAAGCTCCTCCTTAAGGTAATAGTCTTACTTGATTTCAGCCTCTCTTTTCTTCTGGAAAATGTCCACTTCTGTTCTGATATTCTGTTTGCTTTCTTCTGGTTGTTGATTCCTTAAGATTCATTCTTATTAAATTATTCATTTTCTTTCATTCCTTATCAGTGAGGTTTAGGCCTTCTAAGCAACTCCTGATATCCTCCTTGAAAATGGTAAAAACTTGAATTGGCTATATTTCTTTTTCCTTTTTCTTGTCTCATTGGTTTCATATCTTTCCTGCACTTTTCATAATGCTGCTTTTTCCAAAAGGGAGCATTTTAATGGGTACCTCTGTAAATATACCATATAAGGACAACAAGTATAACGTGCTAACAATCCATGCTATCTTGTATATAGGGTTGTCTGCCTTCAGATCACTGATTAATAACTGAGTGTGTTATATGAATGTACTGACAGTTTTACCACTTAAATCTTATACAATAGTCAGAGTCTGTAGCATTGAGTCAGTCTATAAATATAAAAAATATTTTCAGTAGGGTGTCTTTTGTATTTTCTTTTCTTTTTTTATAAATAAACTTCATTAATTTTACATCTTCTTAAAAACAATTACATACAACATATAAAAAACAATCACCTATTAAATATTACAATCCTTCTTTCCAATGGTACATATATCTCCATTATGATTCAACTGTTTTTAACACTCCTAAGTATTTACATCTATGTACATTTATTATTACCAATACCATATCTTCCTTATTCATTTGAATATTTAATTCTATTATATATCCATAAATACCGTTTTTCTCAGATTTTATAATATTCTGAAATTTCTTTCTCTTTTAACTCCAGAGTAAGCCTATCCATTTCTGCACATTCAAAGATTTTATGAATTATCAAACCATCTGTTGGGACATAGTCACCTTTCCAGCATTGTGCCAATGCTATTCTTGCTGCTGTGATAATATATAATATTAGATATCTTTCTTCTTTTTTGGATTTCTCTTTGATAATTCCCAGGAGAAATGTTTCTGGTTTAAGTTCTAGTTGAATGTAATTTCTTTTCTCCAATTCCTTATTTTATTCCAGTACTTTTTAATTTTTGGGCATAGCCACCATACATGAAAGAAGGTGCCTTCCGATTTCTGGCATTTCCAACAATTTGGGTTTAAATTTTGGTAAACATTTTGGCTAATTTTCAAGGGGATAAGTACCATCTACAGCACATTTTGTATTTATTTTCTTTGTATGTCACCACTTGTCATCTTGCACTTTTTTATTCTCATCCATATTGGTGTGGATCAACTCAGCTATATGATATAATGTTTTTTAATCATTTAGACTGTTTTTATTGCCTTGCATCAGTTTATTTGACTCTAGCTTAAGCTTTATTGTTATTGTTTTGTTACACCAAGGTTTTGAGATTACTTGTTTTCAAACAGCTTTACTCTTCTCCTTTTATCATAATTCCCACCTTCTGAGCACAAGAAATTATTTATTATTATCTGCCTTATCTAACTATGCCAAAGAAAGAATACATGCAACCTTAGTCTTAATTTTTCTTGCAAAAAAAGGGGGTGTGTGACTTTCTTTCATTATATAAGTGTTAGATCAGCAGTTTTTCCCCCAGTGTATAAGAAATATACACTGAATTTTTGCCTTACAGTCTCTGAGTTCACTGATGTTATTACAGTATCACCACCATTACTTTTCATGCAAACACAGATGCTTCACACTGCAATGCAGTTTACACCCAGGTTGAAAGCCAGCTTCTAAAAACTCCACCATTCTATCCTTCCAGCATCACTGTTATCTGAGATTTTTATAAAAACAGAAAAAGGCACCTTCCTAGCACAATAAGTACCCAACTAGTAGCCAATAAAATGATGCATATGTGCTCAGACACAAAAGGCAAGAGAAATTGCACATGCCTTCTGAAAATATGGAGAAAAAAATAGGTGCTAGAATTTTCTCTCTCTCTTTTGTATGGTGTGATAATAAGTAGCTGTTACAGCCCAGGGAGAAAAGGGACACTTTATTTTAAAAATATATCCTAACTGATCAAATGGCAATATCATAACTATTCATTCAAAACAGCTCTTTTGATAATAGATTATTCTAGAGAATTTGAAAGGGTACAGTCACTTTGTCACAGGTTTTTTTTAAGCAAGTGTAGTTTGAAATGTAGGGACAATGTGCTGAACAAGAAAGCAGGAACTAAGTACCACCTTGACCTAAATCTTCCATTCATCAGCTCTACAGCATTGTAATCCACAAGTCAAATCTATTAATCTCTTGGTGTTTTCTTTTTAAGAGGAAGAAAATAAATCAGAGCTGGCAATGAATGCCCACAGATAAGGAAAAAGAGCAGTCAGCAGGGAAGTACAAAGGGGCCGAAGCATAGAAATGATATATGAAGCTTAATTACAAAGCCCAGAAGTTAATTAAGAAGGAGAGAAGTAATGTTTGAAGACATATAACCCATTTTAAATCATTTGTCAAAACTAGGTATTAGAAGTCTCTAAGGCAGTTAAAAGCCAACAGTGACACCTGCTGACAGGGTTGAATAGCAGAATAATGCAATTACATCCAATAAAACAGCACTTCCAGTCTAGGTCCCCATGCCAGATGTTTTTAGCTTTATGATTCAAAACACTTTTAACCACATGTCATGCTGTGGTTGATGTGTGTGTGTGTGTGTATTATGTATGTATGCATGTATTTACTGTCCATCTTACTTGAGGAAACTCATATAGTACAAGACCTGGGATCGCATTTTGGAAGTCTCAGAACAGCTTAAGTCAGGCAGTGCAAAACTATATTCAATAAACAATGGCTGGTTAAGTAGGACTCCAGAGCAGACAAAAACTGCCAATCTGAAATGTTCTTGCTCATTTAAGAAGAGAATAATCAACATGTTAAATCAAACCTGGGCAAATTACCCAAAATTGTGTAAAAGTGTTTTTACTATGGGTAAAGATACCCAAAGCTATTACTGAATCACAACAGGAATATTTAAATATGGACTTTTTGATAAGCAGTAAAAACAACTTTCTGATAAGCAATTTTAGATAAGGAAGGTAAAAAAAAATTAAGAAGCATAATCTTAGAGGATTAATGGGAATTATTAACATTTTGTTGTTGTTGTTAGCTGCAAATTCGTGTCTGACCCATCGTGACCCCATGGACAACCTTCCTCCAGACTTTCCTATCCTCTACCATTTTTAACTGAGTAACTAAAGTTCAAAATTGATCTTTGACTTGAAAAAACTATTGTATTAACACCCATTCATTATAGTCCTTTCAGTGATCCTACATTCATTTGTCAGAATATAAAGGGAGTGGTGTATTTTTCCCTGTTGAAAACTGGCAGAAAGAAATGAACCTCCCATTAAATTATCAAAAGCAACAATAGTCCTTCAGGAATTTCTCTTTCATTGCATTTAAGTTAAACTCTTGTCAAAGACAACAAGTAGAACAACCAGTTTAGAAATTGAGAATAAAGATATTGAAGTGTTGAACTGCTTCTTCCTTTTAGGATCAAACATCAGCAATAAAGGAACAAATAGTCAAGAAATACATTGCCAATTAGCACTTGCAGAGCAGCTTGAAGTATTTGGAAAATATCTTCAAATGCCATCATGTGTCTAAATCTGCAAAAATCAGACTTGTGCATGCATACTTTGTGGAAGTGGAAGTTATGCTTTGAAGAAGTAAAATAGGAAGAATATTGATATTTTTGAGTTTGGTATTGGAGGAGACACTTAAGAATACCCCAGATAGTCAAATCAATGAATCATCAAACAAGCAACCCAAAATTCTCATCCAAGGCACAAATTACTTCATACTTTGGACACATTTGCAAAGATTCAGTTCACTGAAAAGGCTGTAATTCTGGGAAAGGTTGAACGAAAGAGAAGAAAAGCAGCACCACAAGGAAAGTAGACTGTATTATTGGGAGAACTAAAGAACAGGTTAGGGATAAATCATAATGGAGAAAATCAAACTATGTTGTTAGCAATCAAAAATAACCTGATAGCACATGTTGGACCATTAATCTTGCCAAGGAAAGGCGTTGGCATTTCTAGGTAGACCAAGTTAAAAAAAAAATATTACAAGCAGTACTAACATTTTATTGATATGGCTAAAGCAATAGAATTTTGAAAAAATGATAGGTTTTCTGTTTCCCTCCCTCTTACACCTAAGAGAATCAAGGTGGGCCAGTCTGGAATTTGTTTTTCTCCATCCCGTGCTGTTTTCCTGGACTTAATGGATATTTTTATAATGGTTGCAACATATTTTCTTCAAGGCTATATTCCTTTAATAATAATAATTAGTGTTAATATCAGAAATGATTGGCAGGCTGAATCATTGTAGATCCTTCTAAACTAAGCTGGAAAGGAATTCATTAAGCCTCCACTTTGTCCTTTTGGATTCCACCTTCAGTCTATCCCACATTCCCTCCAGTTGCTTGTTCTCAGATTTAATTCAATGCAACAATTCTAAGAAACATCATAGGTCCTGACACAGAATAGGAAGCCTGTAGGACTCACAAAAAAAGGTCTCCAGTGGGACCTTTTATCAGGTCCATAGGATAGCCAAGTTGTGACCCTTTCTGGATCGGGGCGCTCTTCGCACAGTCACTTCCACCCTGGTAACTTCCCATCTGGATTATGCCAATGCTCTCTACATGGGGCTCCTCTTGAAAAGCATCCGGAGGCTGCAGTGGGTCCAGAATGGAGCTGTGCGGGTAATTATGGGAGCCGCTAGGAGCTCCCATGTTACACCCTTCCTGCGCGAGCTGCACTGGCTTCCTGTGGCCTTCCGGGTGCGGTTCAAGGTGTTGGTGCTTACCTTTAAAACGCTCCATGGCTTGGGACCCGGGTACTTACAGGACCGCCTGTTGCCATCATCAGCCTCCAGCTGACCAGTGCGCTCCCATAGGGTTGGCCTCCTCAGGGTTCCATCGTTGGGACAGTGTCGTCTGACAGCCCCGAGGGTTCGGGCCTTCTTTATGGCAGCACCCTCCCTGTGGAATGAACTCCCCCCGGAGATTTGTATCATTACGGATCTCCGGTGTTTCCGACGTGCCCTGAAGACCCATTTATTTCAACTAGCTGGCCTGGCCTGATACCTGGGGTTTTAATTTAAACTTAATTCTATTTTTAAATCGAATTAATTTAAACTAAATTAATTGTTTATATTTTAATTGTTATTTTAACTGATTTTAATTGAAATTTTAAACATAATGATAATGTTTTAATTTAGACAGCCTTATTTAATTATTTTAATAGGTTTTAAATTGTTTATTGTACTTATGTTTTTATTGACTGTGCACCGCCCCGAGTCCCTAGGGAGAGGGGGTGGTATATAAATCAAATAAAACTTAAACTTTCCTCTCCCAGGTTGGATGGCAATGTGAATGTCCAGAGTGACTACAGTAGGGCTGTCAAACTCAAGGCTAGCAGGCCAGATCTGGACCACCAGATGATCTGGCCCATAGGCCCACCCGGGAAACAGTGAAGGACTGGCCCATGATACCTTTGTCAGTGAAAACAGAGCTCAGGAGGGTTGTGTGCGGCCCTCACAAACTCAAACAATAAATAGCTACATCACACTGGTTAATATATCAGTTATATTCAACTCTTGATTATCTATATATCAATATCTCTAAACATGCGTTATGGTTATATTCTATTTTATTAAATGTATTTTAACAGAGAACCAATAGACATTCAAAACAATACTTATTAGCCAAGCGCTGTACAAATGCATCAAAAAGTGACTTAGAAATTTGCAAAATTCTCATTTTTCTAGAGGCATTACGGTACAAGGGCTAAGGGCAATCTTTACTCAGAGACCTGAATTCAACTCCTTTTCAATCCTGAAGCTTGTTGATATTTGAGCTAATCGTTATCTAACAGATCACATCTCAGAATTGTTATTTCCAAATTATTTCCATTGTTATTTCCAAATTGTTAAAATTTGGAAAAGGAATATAGGTTAGCCTTTGGCTATTTAAAAACAAAGCTATATATCTAATAAATGACCGAAAGGTAAAGTAGCAACAAAAACAATATCTAATAGATCTATCTAATCTATGCACAGATTAGACAACTGACTTGAATGCAGGATATCACATTTTTCAATGTGTCAGTCCAAGTGTTTTACTCCAAATCCATCTGCCATATAAAAATGGTTAAATTGGTAATATACATATTTGATACACTGTAATTAAAAGAGTAGAAATTCAGAAGAAGCTTGAGTCTTTCATTTTTCCTGTAGTTATTAAAATAAACATTATAGTACTAAATCTTTTTCAATACACACACAGAGAAAAATAGATTAAAAATATATGGCAACAATATATGGCATTTATCTCAAATTTAAATTCTCAAAGAATCTGTTTGCAAGCAAGAATAAACAAATAAGTTAGGATAATATCCATATGCCAATAGGGCTTCTTCTTGCAGCTTATAAATAAATTAGAGATATATTATTTTGGTCTTTGCTGAAGAGACTACTTAGTATGAATTTAACTTCTGCCACAAATGCAAAAATATTTTGTGTATCCAAGATACAGACAAGAGAAGAATGGAGTTAAGTAGGACTCCAGAGACTGAGTATTGCAATTATCCAACACAAGGCAAATAATGAGCATTAATGAAGATAAAACAATGAGCTAGAAAGAAAATTATTCTAAAATGATATCTTAATGGTTCTCCTTGTTATAATTTCCCTAAGAATATGATTTTTAAAAATAGTTTATAATATAAACTGGCATGACATATTAATGCCTTTTAGAGTTAATAAAATACCATGGTGCATTTAATTTTACTTGACACTGCAGACAATTCATCATCTACCTGTTGAAATTATTCCCTATAAACTGCTCCATTATCTTCTCTTAAATATTTGGATGTTAAAAGTAAAACTTGCACTCAAAAGAGAACTTTAAACAAAATAGCTTCCAAGTCTTAATTAGAGTCACAGCTCATTATCTCTAAAACTCTGTTTCAATGGAATAATTCAGCACAGGTCATGTAGAATTCATATTCATGTGTGATTTTTTTGCCTCATTATCACATAAAATAAGAAGTCTAAACACACCTGGCATGAAAACTAAAAATAAGGTATTTACTTGCATCATTTTGCTGCAGAGATAATATTTAATTTTAATATTTTTTATTAAGGTATTCAAAAATGTTAAAGGAGAAACAGAAGTCTAGTGATGTAAACTTCATTCAGGCATTAAACCCAATTAGACCTCTAAATTGCCAACGCTGCAAGCCTTTGCTTTACAAATTCTTAAGAATATATGTTGGTACAATTTTTATGAGCAGAATAAAGCATTTTTGCATTAATTTACTTATAAAGTAGCTTTGCAACAATGTACACTCAAAATTCCTGCACTAATTCGTGAACTCCTGCTTATATATTGTAGAGTTATAAGTAATGCCTTTTGGCATAATTTATGCTTATCATGTTTAGCACCATAAACAGCTTTACTACTTTTTTGGGAAATGGGCATAAAAAAGCTCCAAAAATGGGGTACACGGAGGCCAAATATATTTTTTTGTTGTTTTCCTCTTCTAAAGCTAGGTGTGTTTTATACTCTGGTGTGTCTTATATACCGAAAAATACGGTACATTAAAAGATAGGGAAGGCCAGCAATTTGTAATTGGTATTCTCTGCAAGCTCAAGGTTAGAACTATTTAAAACTTTCAATAAGACAGATCTGCTGCGGATTTCTGGGGGTGGATTTAAGAATAGAATAGAATAGAATTCTTTATTGGCCAAATGTGATTGGACACACAAGGAATTTGTCTTCGGTGCATATGCTCTCAGTGTACAACAAAGAAAATGGTACATTCATCAGGAATCAGTTGATACATCATATCTTGATGATATCACACTTCCTGTTAAGAAAAAAATTTATAACTTGGGAGAATTTCTGGATCAAGCATTGTTCATAGAAAACTGTACAACACCTGTGACAAAGGATGCTTTCTTATCATTTGCAAGTGATTAATCAACAGGCTCTCTATTGGGAAGAGTTACAACTTGGTCTTGGTGTCCCATGCAATGATAACAAAAACTTTTCATTATTACAATGTACTTTTTATGGAAGCTGTAGACCAATAACTTTGTTTAAATAAGATGTTAAAATATTAACTATCATTTGCTCAGTGGCTTACATGATATAATGCCATTTATAATACACCTTCTCAGTCTATATTATCTGATAATATTTGTCCAATGACTGGCATATTTAGATATTATGGCACATAAATCAGAATTGTGCTTTTTAATCTCAGATCTAATTAAATACTGAAAAGGCACTTCCAACTGAATTGATAAAGTATGTTGTCTACTGGATTACAGACTGATAACTCTGTGCCATTCTCAATGTTGTCTTCTTGAACAATATTCTCATGGGGATCAGTCTGTCTGTTATGCTTCCGAATTTCTGAAACCTAATTAATACCTGGGTGTTTCAGCAAGATCTTAAGGTCTGGAAAATAGGATGGTTAGTTCACATAAATTATATGATTTTTTCCCAGCATTTTTTTTCTTGTTGACTTATTATTGCCATTTTGGTGTTGTTAGCATGATTTCTTTTTAACTAATGCAGTATGTGAGCTGCTCAAAGCCATTGTTAATTGGAGCAGCAAATAAATAATTAAATTGTTGCTGAATAAGTTAATTTGATAGAAAGGAATAGGATAACAGGCATTAACAGTACTTAGCACCTTTGATTGCCTATTCAATTATTAAAATTCTTAGTCCCCTGATAAAATCTAACACAAAAATAACAGCAGATTCAGCCCTTGTGATTTCTAAAAATCCTTCATGCATTTTGCTGGTTCAATGTCAAGAAAGGGAAAAACCATCATCCATTTACTTTCATCCAACTTAAACTGTCCCAGGTGAGCAGAATAAAAGGAAAAAGAAACAATGGCAATTCTTTCTTTTAGATCCATTAATTGCTTGAAGACCAATATTTTCTTTCTCATCTTTAAAATGGAGTTGAAAAGAAGTCATCTTAGTAACAAAGTTATTCAGAATCTGACCTTTAAAATTTGACCACAGGGACATATTATAGAAAAAACATGCTGTGAACAGGATATTTTAAACAGATGCAACTATATTTAAGCACCCATATAAGCCAATACCATATCTCCCCCCTCCCCCAGTGAACTTGTAAAATGAAAAAGAAGCTACTGTAAGAACTGAATTTGGAGAAATAAAATTGGAAAAAGAATGTGGCAAGGATGCATATTGACTCCATATTTGTTTAACATAGAGCAAATATATAGAAAAGTTCATAGATGGAATCAAAATGGAAGCCTGGACTACTAATAATCTGAGATATGAAAACTGAAGCCACTTTGACAGTCAAAACTAAAGAAAGTGTGGAGTGGACTTCCTGTTTGGCTTCTTCGCCGGCAGGTCGGAATCCGTGATCGTCCGCGGTTTCGATCTGTGCTCTCTTGCTGG
>JAEANM010021537.1:0-11826 GCA_017656035.1 Myanophis thanlyinensis
AACTGCAGCCTCCAGATGCTCTTCAAGGGGAGCCCCATGTAGAGAGCATTGGCGTAGTCCAGACGGGAGGTCACAAGGGCAGAAGTGACTCTGCAAAGAGCGCCCCGATCCAGAAAGGGCCGCAACTGGGCAATCCTACGGACCTGGTAGAAGGTCCCCCTGGAGACGGCCGCAATATGATCTTCCAACAACAGTCGTACATCCAGGAGGACACCCAGATTGTGAGCCCCTTCTGTGGGGGACAGAATCTCCCCCCCACGGCCAGCAATAACTCAAGCTGGCTGTATCTGGGCCCAGGAAACGACAGACACTCGGTCTTGGCAGGGTTGAGCTAAAGTCTGTTAAGACCCATCCAACTCCGCACGGCCTCCAGGCAATGGCTCATCACTTCGACGGCTTCGCTGGGGTGGCCCGGGGTGGAAATATACAGCTGTGTATCATCTGCATATTGATGAAAACTCACCCCGAAGCCACGGATGATCTCGCCCAGAGGCTTCATATATATGTTGAACAGGAGGGGCGAGAGGACCGACCCCTGAGGCTCCCCACATATTAGGAGCTTCGGGGTTGGTCTCTGCCCCCCCTGCCAACACAAATTGCGAGCGGCCAGAGAGGAAGGAGAACCACCATAAAACGGTGCCTCCAACTCCTAACCCCTCTAGCCGCCACAACAAGATACCGTGGTTGACAGTATCAAAAGCCGCTCAGAGATCTAATAGGACCAGGACAGAGGAGCAACCCCTGTCCCGTGCCCTCCAGAGATTACATATACCTGTCCCAGCAGGGAAAGACCTGGAAGAGAAACTACCAGGGGATCCAGGTTTGTAGGCTAGACTAGAAAGTTTGAAAGCAAAGAACCCATTATTCCCTCTGGTGAATGATAGTTTCATTCACATCTATAGCACAAGAGCAAGAAGGTTGACTCTTTGTGGTGCTGAAGAAGGCTGGTCAGCCACAAGAAAACAGTTCAATATTAGAGAAACTGAATCAGAGGTATTATGTATCACACTTGGGATACATCCCAATGGCTGATGCATCTATGGAAACTATATTAATGTTATGTGATTTGAATGGAAAGAGAAAAAGAGGCTGACAGCACGTAAGGTGGAAAGGCAGCAAACTGGAAGTCACAAAAAGTATTTTCATTTTTAATGAAGTGAGCGACAGGACAGCTTAGAGAAGGGGTCTCCTCCAATCTTGGCAACTTTAAGATTTGTGGACTTCAACTCCCAGAATTCCTCAGCCAGCACTGGCTGAGGAATTCTGGGAGTTGAAGTCCACAAGTCTGCCAAGGTTGAAGACTCCTGGCTTAGAGAGCACTTAGCCATAAAGCCACTAAGAGTCATCTACAACTTGACAAAGCATAACAACAATGCACACTGAAACACTTCTCTAAGAGCTTCCACCTACAACTTTTCCTGTCTGCTTATACACTTACAGTGATTCAGTTATAAATATGCCTATGGAAACACACATCACAAAAATACTAGAATTCTACTTGACATGCACATGGGGACAACAGAGAAAGCCTTTGAAATGGCTGCCCATTTCTTTTGAAGGATGCGGCTGCTTTCATGCTCTCAGGAAGGATGCTTCCGGTCAAGCTGATACCCTTTGCAAAATACTCCAAATATCTTGCACAGCCCTAATAAATACTACACTAAACACTAGCAGTATTTATGTTTGTATGATAAAATCAGCATGAAAGCCTCGGTAGCACATGGTTAGAGTGCAGTACTGCAGGCTACTTCTGCTAACTATCGGCTGCCGCAGTTTGGCTGTTCAAATCCCACCAAGCTCAAGGCTAACTCAGCCTTCCATTCTTCCAAGGTGGGTAAAATGAGGGCCCAGATTGTTGGAGGCAACATGCTGACTCTGACTCCGCTTAGAGAGGGCTATAAAGCACTATAAAGCGGTATATAAGTGCTATTGCTATTGCTATGAGAGTAGACAAAGAATTGCAATGCAGGTAGAATTTTTATCATAACACTCTGCCATCTTACCAGTTTTGACCACCAATATCTCACAGAAGCGGCTGCTAAACATACTACATTTTGGTAAAAATATTTCCATTCAATTATCTGGATACACACATGTACACACATGTAAGTTGATATATTTTTTAAAAAAAATTATGAGTACACAAGAACAATTACTCACTGGATGTGCAAGCACAGTGTATATTTCTGATCAGTTGTGTGGGAAGATTGAGACTCAACTGTTTCTTTCTATACATGATAGAAGATAAGGAGAAAAGGGGATTCAAGATAAGAAGAAAAGGGGAGAAATGAAGAATCTTGCAAGTGTACAGCTGCAGTTGGTCCCCTGCCAATGGCTTTAAGAAGAAATGCCATGCTCATGCAGCATACACTCACAAGAACATGAAGTATTATTTTGGAGTTGATTTCAGCTACCATATTGAACAACTGAGGTAAATTTAAAAAGTAGATTAATGAAAACTTGATATTACTGAAAAGCAATTACATTCCTCTATTATTGTTGTAATGAGAGCCTTAATCGCAGGGCAAGACAGTGGAATATCTTGACTATTTTGTCTCTTGTGAATTCAAATATAGATTGAGGGCACCTGAGGAGGCCACATAACATAATGTACTCTACTATAATATTCAAAAATAATTTACCTGTTGTTGTTTTTTAAAAGTTCCAGATAAACTGGGACAGGAACAAAGAAGGCAATGAAATGATCAGGGAATCGGAAACTTTGTCCTATGAAAAAAGAACTAAAATGGTTACGCAGATGAAGGACAAGAGCAGTGGAACAAAAGAAGTAGAACAAAAGATGAATTATAGTCTTATCTAACAAGTAGGTGGACTCTGGTTGAATGCTTACAAAAGCTTTGTAAAAGCTAACAGCAATTCAGCACCAAACTCTATTATGTAATCAGATGCTAGGCTCTAGAGATGTACAAAACTCACTAACTTAGATACCACTACCTACTAAAGGATTGGACAATTTGCTTCTGGAAATTATCAAATTTCTGAAGGGATAGCAGGGTCCAGAGGAAAACACACACTTGTGAGCCAGGCCATTCATTGGTGAGTTTTGTACCTTCCTAGTGAACTCCCTTCTGTCAAATGTATTTAAGTAGGTACCTGTTTTGCTTGTTACCTTCTGGGAAGTACCAGATACTTTCATGGTATCTGAAGTAGAACATCCAGATTTGTGTGTGTGTGTGTGTGTGTGTAATGTATATAACATATCTATATGTGTGTTATGTATGTGTACACTTTGAGAACAGGCAGCAGAATTTCATTTTTAATGTTTGCCAGAGTGCCCATAGATAATAATAAAGGCTATCTTATCTTATATAATATTTATAGGGAATTCCTTAATTTGGATTTCTGCATTGAGTAGAGCAACAGACAGTAACATCTGGAGGGATTATGAAAGAGTATTTAGAGATGAAATTGGGGCTAGTTGGGAAAAATGCAATCCCATCCGAGACCCAAGGTGAAAATTCCTCAGACAGATCCCAAAGAATCCAGTAAGCATAACCACTTAGTCTTACCAAGAGGAAGCTTCAATATCATCCTCCCTATACAGACCTAACAAACGTAATACAATATTGTGTTGTCGTGATACAAGGCCACACCTTTCAGGTGTGTTATGACATTGCACACACATCCAAAAGGAGAGGAGCTTCTGTCATGTCATCACATTATTGTCATTTTGATGAAAGAGGCAAGAAGCTACGGATGTCCCCAGAGTCAGATTTTCTGGGCAGAATGGCACCTTTTTACTCAAAGATTCTGACTACAATATTTAAGTCTCTCCCCCCCCCAAAAAAAAAAAATTAAGCATTTCAGGTCACATTGAGGTTTTTCCGATCAGTATGAGACATCTCAACAATTGTGGTATAATTAAGTTCTCGTACACCAATTAAAGGAAAGGTAGCATGCTTGAATTTGTAAAATTATTTCAGAGACATCTTTCAGTCTTGAAAAGGTCGCCCTAGTGACCTACTTCTTAAATCTTTAGAGCAATTTTAAAACTCTAAAACAGCATAATAATGCAGTCAATTAAAAATGGACTGTAGACTAAAATGGCTATCCTCTTAAGATGCATTCGAACACAAAAGGTCCTCCCATTTTCTTAAGTCTGTTAATGAAAAGCAGAGGATGTCAAACAGGAAGTGCTGTATATCTGCAGTGGAAGAAGAATCTGCTTGGACAATTTTGAAAGAACTCTGGAAAGCAGCAAAACTGGAGAATATTGTGATATTATAATAGGGCCCCCCAAAAAATGGATGACCATCTGATTCTAGCAAAAACTACCATTGTTTTTTTTTAATTCGGTCATTAGGATCTTTCCTAGAACATGAGCTCTGGAAATATGTTTATCCAATATTTACTTTAGTTTCGAAAAGTCACACAGATAATACTTATGTTAGAGTACTGGAAGTTTGGAAATATAAATAAAACAGAGTTCCAAAACATTTCAAAGAGTTTGAAAATATAAATAAAAACATTTCTTATAAGGATCGTGCTTTGGGGATTTTAGTAGTGATTGTTAGTGACCAACTTTTCAAACAAATGTTTTATAATGGAAAGCCTATCCACATTTTAAACAGACTTTAGGAAGCCTTCTTGGTGATCCTTGCTTACAGAATGCCTTGTTTAGCAAGCAAAGTTCAACAATATAAAAGGAAACCCAGCTTTGCAACTATTTCTCACTTTATAATCAACACAACATCCAGTGCTCACATGTACATAATTTGGGCACTTTGTGACCAGAGTGCATTTACACTACAACCACCCCAGCATCCCTAGAAGCCACCATTTGCATGCTTCCCAACCAGCTTTTGAGAAGCAGAATCAATGGAGAATGCATAAGTAAAATTGCAACTTGGGATCATGTGGTTAACTTTAAGGACAGCAGTTTAACTGGATAGGAAGTGATACCTTAATCAATCAGTCACATGTTTTTCCACTTAGCAATTGCAGTGTATAGCAAAGAAGTTGCAGGTCCCAATTGTAGTCACTAAGTAAGGACTACCTGTATTTGCAAACAAACACATTAGGTAATGGCTGTTTTCTGGAAAGAGGTACAGTATAACCAATCAAGAGGAAGGGCTGGATAAGAACGTGGGAGGCAAATGCAAAACATCTGTTATTTACACAGGCTCTGAGCTGATTATCCTCTCTGAGTCCAGAAAGAGCAGTAGCCACAGAAGAAGAAGAAACTAACTCTTCATTCATAAAACAGGATCATCATATCTAAATGTGGTGAAGTTACATAGAATTAAGAAGGGAAAAAAGTGCAACGTGCAAAAGGATCCATGCATGCTTTTGCACACCATGTAATGTAGAGCTACCCTATCTAGCCAGCAAGAACATAGATGTCAACAGATGGCTGCAAATTGGAAAAAAAAATAAATGTCTAATATAAGGGTCAGCAAACACCAGCCCGTAGACTCGGTCCAGGCTGCTGCTTGTTTTTCAAGCTGAGAATGGGTGGATGAGCAGCAGATTGCTCCTCTGGTGAGAGGCAGAGTGGAGAGTTGGCTGATGGTGTGTTGGGCAATGGCAACCTATCTGTGGCCCTGTACTGTCCAATGGTTGCCTCAGTTATTGCCCTGCAGACCTGCCAGCTACACTCATGGAGGCTGAAGAAGTACAGCATCTGGCCATTTACAAACGGGTTTTGTCAACTCGGGTCTAATTCTTTACTACTTATAATGCCTGTCTGGTGTATCAGGGCATCTCTGTTGTAACTCTGCACAGTAGTTGTTTCATTGTACTTATAACATGATACTGGAAATCAGTACAAAAAAACACACCAAAAGTGAACACCTCTCTTTCTATGGCTACCTTGAACTTTGATTGCACTTGCCATAATCACCCTATCTACTGCATAACTACATCTTTAACTCACCACAAATAATGATGATGCAACCCTCCTGCACCTATCCATGTATTTTTCATTGACCATGTGACTCATTCAGTTCAGAATGAACATAATCCAAGAAGAGCTATGCATTGCAAAGCATACATTCTTATGTGGAAGAGGAAACGTGACCCCGTGATTATTTCCCAGCCATGTGTTGCAGCAGTACTTCTGTAACTCTGTCACATCTGGCTGACCTTACTGCCATGGCAGCTGCTCCTAATCCTACAAGCTTGGATCAGAGGGCCTTGGGGTGATGTCACCTCTCTCCTTCACACCACATAACAAATGAACACTAGCACCAAACAACAGAGAAACTGGACCAGAAATAGACATGATTCTTGGCAGTTGATTGCTAAATTGCTATAAGTAGCATGTTCCTTTAACCAAAGTTTATTTTCCCAACCTAAGGATCCAGAAATAGAATTGCTTTCTCCCATGGGATTGAGGGGTTAAGCTGCATGAGCTGGAAAGAAGCAGCAAAGCCAGGCCACCTGGAAAGTCCTTTAAAAGAGACAGATATTCTGAAGTTTAAACAGACAGATGCAAGAAAGGTCTCGGCAGGCCTGCTGAAATAAAGAATACAGACCGCCTAATGTCTCCTGTGGGTGTCTTTCTTCAAGGACATCATCATCATCAAATGTTCCTAGCCTGTCTTTGATATATCCCTCTCTTAGTTTAAATGACATCTGTGCAATCTTTGTTATCTCCTGATAATGCCTGTTCCCATAATAAGCTTCCAGCCACTTTGCTTTCTGTACTTTCATCTCGGCTAATAATACTTTCTTATTATCTTTCATCAGAAGGCAAATGCCACACAGTGCCGGAACATGCAGTTTGACTTTTAAAGAAATCTGCCGTTCTTTCCAGCAAAGACGTCCTTTTGGAAGGAGATGAAGACAAACAGGAAGATTTGAGAGGGTAACAGCTGAACAAGTGCAAGATGACATTAACCTGCTATGGATACAAATATGGATTGGATTCATTTCTCTCCCTCATTCATCTGGACATGCTTTTCTTAAGAATGTGAGCAACTCTTGGCCTGGGCCTTTGAAAAAATAATAATAATTTCCTGCTTTCGTTCTCTCTCATACACATTCAAGCATTGCTGAAGAACAATGTGTGTTAGTTTAACAAGCAAAAGTTGCAATCCTTGCTATCCTATGCTTATTCTTAATTTTTGAATCACAGAGCTGGAAGGAATTTAAAAGAAATTTCTACAGTGACAACCCTTCAGGTATTTGATGATATAGCTATCATGTCTCTCCTCAACCTTCTCTTCTGCAGCTTAAACATCCCTAGATCTTTTAACTGTTCCTTATTCCCTGTGACTGGGTTGTGTGTGCACCGTGAGGATGTGTGTCACTATTGTTGTTTATGGAAAAAGGTTTCTCCCACTTGAAATAAAACGTAAAGGCTCTGTGCCTTTATTGAACTAAACGCCAGAGGCATTAGGAGCTCGACTGCCTTACTGGAATGAATTAAGAACAAACTGGAAATGTTTATGTCTCTGTTTCAGGGGTGTCTGCTGGGTGTGATCAGAATATAGGCCAGGCTTCGATTGCACATCATGGCTGCCATCTTGATTTTTTTTTAAAAAAACAACCCCATAGCCTGCAGGTAGCTTTGGCTCACACAATGCTTCAAGTTATAATTTGCTTTGGGCTTAGCCACATTTCATTTTATATATACTATTCATTTTATATATCATGGTTTCTTTAAAATAGTTAAAACAAAGCATAAATGAATGTGATTAGGTTAATGGCTTTGTTCAATTATGCTAAATCCATTTTTTAAAAAAACTATGGTTAGTACAATGTATGAGCTTGTTCGGTGTATGAGCTTACTTTTGTGAATAGAATTGTGCTTTAACTGTTTAATGAATGGTATTTACATTTATGCTGAGACATTGCTGCTAAATTCAACTATTTGTCAATGAATCATCTCAGTATACCTTACCACTATCTACAAAGCTAGTTGTGGATATAAGATTGCAGCCTTGAAATGAACTGTAGTTTACTCCACCCTCTTAAATTATTTTCCTTATCGACATGGTGATTTATAAGAAAGTGAATCATAGTTAGGAGGGGAAAGGAAAAACAGCATGTTAATTCACTGAATCAATTTTCATCACAAATACGACATTCTAATTATAATCCTATAATTCATGTTTCAGTTTGCAGAAGAGAAGCCACAGGCATAGCAAGCAGCTGACCTTAAATGAACTCTCCTTATCCTCTTGAAAAAGCATTTTAGAGGGTATATTTTAAAATGAGTAAAATAATTTTTAATTGTCTAATTGATTTTTCATTATCTTTCATATCATCGGAAAATGTAAACGTGACACTATTTTAGCTGAAAGATTGCACACTAAAGCCTAAAAGCTTTTTGATCTTATTAGATGTGTATGGATGTAATTTGATTCTACAACAATTTAAAAAGGCTACTGTGTGCTAGAATGCCACTTTAGTATAGGGATTAAGGCACAGGTGTCAAACTTGATCGCATCATGTGACCTATTGTGACATATTGCAACATTTTTTGCCTTTGCAGAGCTGGGGTGGGCATGGCCTGTGCATGACGCATCTGGCCCATAGGCTGCCAGTTTGACAGGCCTGGATTAAGGCATCAGGCTAGAAACCATGAGACTCTGAGTTCTAATCCTACCTTAGCTACAAAGCCACCTAAGTAATTTGGAATAGTCACACACTTTCAGTCCTGGAATGGAGGCAATAGCAAACCACTTCCAAAATCTTGCCAAGAAAACTGCAGGGACTTGTCCAGGCAGTTGTCAAGAGTCAACCCTGACTTAAAAGTACCATAGACACACACAATAGAAACTTTTATTTGAAAATTCCTAGGGGTAATTTCCAGTTTAGTTGCACTGAGCACACTTGCCAGTCAGCCCTCTATCCAAACCAGAACAAAAACACGTTACTCAGCTCAGCTAACAAAAGATACTTTATGTTCATCAACAGCAGCAAACATCAAAACAACCAATTCAGCAAAAAACAGAATAAAATGCAGGCAGAAACAGGTAGAGAGACTCAAACAATAGGCAGGAATTTAACATGATCTATTTATCTCTCGAACTATATCACAAAGCAGAGTACAATCCAACCTCCCTGGAAACAATAGTCTCTGAGTTCACTTAATTATTTTATATAGATGCCTCACTTTTATGTGACTCTAGGTGCCTCACAATAAACTTAAAAAATTAGTATGGAGGACCCCAGATGTAAGCCTTTTATAAAAGAGTATAGGAGAGTATAGATGCAACTAGAATATCAACTGATCCTCTCTTGTATTCTGCACCACAAAAGAAACAACTTGTAGGCCAAGGTAATATATCCAATAGCTATCCCCAATGGGCAAATTCCAAATATATTGGAACTACAACTTCCAGAATTCCTAGCAAGTTTCAATACATGTGGAGGAAATGGAGAAGGCTTTTTCATCCTGCCTTAGAATTGAATTGATTATAACAATTCATAAAATAGTTATATTTATAAAATAGTTATATTTTCTTGACTGGGTTCACAAAATGGGCTGTGTCACAAATTAAGCACAATGGGTATACTAAGGCTAAAATGAACCAAATGTAATGGCTTAATCTGATATAGAACTCAGCCATTCAATGAGTTTACAGCATATGCTAAATAATAAACCATGGTTTTAAAGCCCAGCTTCATATAATGTAACAAATCTAAGCTAAGCCAATCTCATTATAGATATAGAATAACTACACTATGTGCTTAATATAGACTGAAAACCTCAATGCAGTGAATTTGAGTCTTGGCTTGATGTTTTAGAGATGTATCTATTGAACAAAAGCTCAACAGCACTTTTTCATGCGGCTGTTGATAAAAATAGGATTGTCAACATGATTGCCAACATCTGATGATGGATATGGCACAAGAAGAAGAAGATCTGTTGAACATTTCCTGCTTCCTGTCCAGAGAGAACAAAAAAAGAAAAAGAAAAACACCATTAAATAGGCAGGATTCCCATAATAGAGATGTGTTTTGCTGTCATTTTGTCCAAGGATTCTCAGCAGAGAAGTATTTGTTATTATTGCAGCCTAAAGTCTAATATATTCAGAGACACATTTGTTTTTGTTAGACTTATTCTCTTGATCCTTGATTCTTTAGCCTAACTGGCAGCCTGGGGATTTCTGGGAGTTAAAATCTATACATCTTAAAATTACCAAGATTAAAAAATAATTCAAATCCAGAAAGAACAGTGAAATCCCAAGAAAAGATAGGACTACTAAAGGCCAATCAGGAGAAAATAAAAACTGCAGAAATGCTTTACATTTTATGTTGATACAATGGAAATAGTCTTTTCTATTATATTAACCTATGCAGGACTTACTTGAGTTAATGGCTGGCAAAAATAGCTGTAGAGACTTGGGGTACAGTCCTTTGAGAAAGTCTGGGCAGAGAATTTTGGTTGGACTCTGTGTCCAACACAGACATAAGCTCTTTGAGGGATTACATTTTTATCTCACACCTCAACTTTCCAACTCTGTGAAAGAAAGCCGTATATGGAAAACTATGGCAGACCTCCAAAACCAACTCAGATGAAATTTGTTGCTAGATAAGGAAGTACTGCAGTTATTTTTCTGACCAAGCAGCTTTTCATTCATAGGTGAAAAAGATTCACCATGAGCCTTTGTCCAAACAGTGGGAGTTCACATGTAATGGAAAGATCATACCGCTGACTGAATAAATAAATGAGAAATGGCTATGCTGGAAAAAAAGGAGGGGAGGATTTTGGCTAGCTGCAAACAGAAGCAGTCAGTCTGCTTCCTTCTGTACCATCTCAATTATCACTCACCAAATCTTAGCAAGTTTATTTTAAATAAAGATATCAAGCTTAAAACTCATCTGATTTTTTTGTTGCCCAAGATCATTATATAGCACTTTTCTACTGCAGAAACATTAAGATAAATGTTATTTTTTATAGAAACTTCATTTATTTTATTATACACTACACATGCACATACAGAGACACACAAGTGTCCAGTCTTAATTCAGTTTATTATTTCAGCCCTGCTGCTGGAATGTGAGCTCTGAAAGTGGATGTTTCTTGTTGCAATCCGACAGTCCGGCAGTAATTGCAAGCAATCCTTATTTTATAACTGCAATGGAACCTACTCATTAGAGTAATAAATTGTGATCACAAGGGAAGGGTGGCAGAGGTGGGCTGCTTCTGATTCCACCACTTCTCTAGAACTGGATGTTAATTTTCTGAGCAATTCAGAGAACAGTTGCTGGATGAAATCTTTTCCCACTTTACAGGGCCAATCCTGCAAGGAACGCAGGAAGCAAATATTCTGGTATGTCTGTGTTTCTACACTAATCCTTATCTTAATTGCCCTGCTGTTTTAAGTGCTTTCAGAAACTGCCTACATTGTAACAGCATTAATGGTTCTTGGCAGTACACCCAGATGTTCTGTCTGCAGCTTTGAAAGTTGTTAAAGGATTGTTTTAAGCCTTTTGGAGTATACTTCCAACACAGCTGAAACAGCTCTTTACAGAAGGGCTGGCATAGCCATAAAAGAAATGGCTGAGAGGCAGGATGCAAACTTGGCATTCTGTCTGATTTTTTTTTACTGCCTTTCTGGGGGAATGTGATCCTTAAATCTGGATGATTACCTAAGGATATCTTGTGAGATAAGTGAGACCAGCTGTTACCTTTAAGTGGTGCAAATGGTTTGCTTGTCCTGGATGGGAAACTGTGCTTTGTCAGTTCCCTGAGCACAGGAGTCTCTTGTCTATGGGAATTCTTCAGTTGTCCATGTTGTATATGCATGCGCGGCCAGAGTCCACACACTGATCCGCCATCTTGAACGGACGACCCGGCAGCTGATTGGCTGTCGGGACATCAATGCCCATTGGCTGGCCCACCAGCCA
>JAEANM010021538.1:0-11826 GCA_017656035.1 Myanophis thanlyinensis
GACGCCTCTAGAAGAACCCAGACTAAGAAGGGAGGGGTGTTGTATATCACGCATGCGCGGCCGGAGTCTACACACCGATCCGCCATCTTGTACGAATGACCCGACAGCTGATTGGCTGTCGGGACGACGATGCCCATTGGCTGGCCCGCCAGCCAATGGGGATCGCGAAAATTTGAAGTCGCAGCAAATATAAAAAGCCGTGGCTTCCCTTAAGTTTTGCTTTTACTCCGGATTGAATCCTCATCACAAGTTTTACTCGCGGCTGAGAATAAATGGGACCCCTCGCGGTCATCCAAACGGACCCAGTTTCCTGAGTTTTCTTTCACCAATTTGGATCGGGTTTTCAGCCAAAACAGCCTGAATGCCGGTAGACAATCAGGGTAGGCTCCTTTCTTGTCCAATGCAGTTTATTTGCTCATGGGAATCGAGACACTGAGCTGCCAACCTCAGCGATGCACAGGCCCAGCGTCTTTACCATGTGTAATTTATGCTCATATTGTGAGGGTATTTCTGAAGAACTCCTTTTCTGGCATCAAAAGAAGGGACGCCCCCAAGAGTTGTAACAAGAATCTATAATACTCCACTCTTCAAAAGACACTTACTACAGGGGCGAAATCCAACTGGTTTTGCTACTGGTTCGGTGCATGCGCATGCGTGTCAATCATGCTTCAGTGAGGCACTTTAAATGACTTTTAGAGGGTCCAGAGGCAGCAGGGATCATCATCAGGAAGGCTCTGTAGACACTCAAAACAGCTGATTCAGGTAGGTAAAAAAAAAACGGAGTGCGTATAAGGAAGAATAGGTGCTCGGGCAGGTGGGCGGGGCCAATTTCAAACTTCTACTACCGGTTCTGCCGAACCGGCTAGAACTGGCTGAATTTTACCTCTGACTTACTACCTTCTGAAGACTTGAAATCAGGGAATGCAGAATCTTCTTGTGCCTTTTTTCACCTTCTCCAATTTAGAAAGGGAAGACTCCTTCTGGGAAGGACTTGGCACACCTTAATGGAGACAAGGTTGGCTTTGGAGGTTTTGCTCAATTCCAATTTGTATACGTTTCCTGCATCCAAACAGAAGAAACTACTGCCACTGAGTTTCAGCAGTTGGAACTGCAGGAAGCTTCAGAGAACCACCCATCCATTTATTTAGTATTTATTCTAACATTTGAACAGATTTTTAGTTTGCATAAAGGTTCAATACAGCTTGGGTTAAACTAAAAAAAAAAAGCAAGATCATGTTGTGCTTTCCTAAGTTAAAATGTTTATATTTTATGAATAAATTATAAAAAGCGGGCTCACTAAAGGTTAAACTGCTAAATGAGTGTGTTTGGATAACACACATATACATCCACCCCCTCCCCACATACTCTCTCTCTCTCACACACACACACACACAAACACACCTATCTCTATTAGCCACTATATATAGTCTTACATACTCATACTCATATGCCCGGCCAACTACTATGATCCATATCACCTCTCTGACAATTTCCAAAAAGAACCAGATTTGCCAAATTTTGTACCAAGGATTCCTGCATTTGCTGATTGATGATAAGATAAGATAAAAGGGTTGCTCACCGGGTCCTTAAATGTAAATCTCTGTGTTTACCTTGATTAAAATGAATTAATGATAAAGAACCAAGTTTTACACAAGTGAGAGTAAACTAATATCCAAGCATTAGAAATATTCTTATAATTCTGTGTTGAAGCATATTACTAATTCTTCTTGCTTTTAATTGCTTTCTGTTTTATTGGTTCTATTAACCATATGCTGTCCTGAAACCAGTTGAATGGATATCAAAATTTTAATAAATAATGCTCTCATTAAATAATGTTGCTCTTTCTTTGAACAAATGACTTCAAGTCACTTCTATTTGCCTGATCCAGAGATTAATAGCTAAAAAAAGAGTTCATTTTCCAGTCTAAATTTACTCATGTCCTGTTTTTGTGCATTTGGTTTCAAGCCAATAATTGTCTTTTAATATTAGTGGCTTTCACTTTGTTTGATGTTCATCCCATAATTCTATTTATGGAGACAGAATGTCCACCTTCAACTTATAGCCTGCAAGAATAGACAGTGTATCTTTTCTGTGTTTCCTGGATCAACCTAAATTCCCTTTTATGAGCCAAATCCAGTTTTCCTTCATCGTTCTCAAAAATGTCAACCACAGCCAAATGCACTCTTCCAAATGTAGTCTTCCCATTATCTTATGTAAGGATTCCAATATTTATACATTGGTGGTTGTATTAAGTCTCATCACAGCAAAAAATTTTGGACAAAAATATCTGTTTTGGATTTATATATACCAGCCCAACGATTAAACTGGCTGAACTTAGAATTGGCACTGATAGTTAGTTTATATAGAGGCTGAGTTAATCCGGTTGTGTTTATATATGCAATATATTTATTTAATCAGGATCTACACACCCTCCCCCTCTAATGCCAAATGGATTTACAGAACCTGCTCAATCACAGTGGTCAATTCATACAACACGCCAACCTATAAACAGGCCAGCTACATGATAGCTTAGCATATTTGTGTTAATCCAGCAATTCAGTCATGACCACAGCTTCTTTAAGTTGCTTTTGCAATGGCTGAGACCTTTCTTGTCCTTTTGCTTTAAATTTGTTTTGCTGCTGCCTCAAATGGTAACCACAGCATCACTGCTCCCTTCCCAGAGATCCGAGCATAATTTTGTTTCTCTCAGAAGCCCTGGAGACAGCATAATTCATGGGGCACATTGAGGTAAAAATAGTAAGTCAGTTTAAAAAGGCAGTGTTTATTAAAGGTTGACATTTCCCTTAAGAGTGTTGCAATTGGACTCCAAGGGGAATAAAATGGTGGATTAGCTACAAGTAAGAGTTTTCCTTCTATCTATGATGGAGTTGAACAGTAGTCCTTAAATTCTGACCGGTCACTTAGCAACTGTTTGAATTTACAACAGACAACTCCAGAGCTATTTAAGTACCAGTTTTCAAGTTCTAACAGACACACACACACATGTGCCACGTGATCACATTTTGGATGCTGACAACTGGCTCATTTTTACAGCCATTTGCATCATCCTACAGTTATGTGGACTGTGATTTTGTGTGTGAAATGAGAAAAATCAAGTTTCAGTTCTGGTTTCTACCAAAAAGAAAATGTTAATTGGGTACAATGGGTTCACTTAACAACTGAGTACAACCACTGCTGCAAAAACAGTTCTAAAATGAGGTGAGGTCATGTGGTTATCCATTTACTGACTGCCATGATTTACAACCATAATTCCAGGCTCAATTATGATTACAAGTTGAGAAGTATTTCTATTTCTTTATACCTATCATTTTTATTAGCTATTAAGGCACATAGTGAGAGATAAGATAAGGGAAGAGTCTTCATTAGGATTACCAGACATCAGCAAAAGATGGGTGTGACCTCTTTTTTCTCCTCAAATCCTCTGTTTAGCCTGCATAGTCTTAAAATCAAATATTGTTCAGCTTTTTTAATGTCTTGGGTTTTTGGACTGTTTTCACAACTTTAGTCATTCAAACTTTCACGTATTGTGACCTTGTAAATTGTCTGCTGCTTTCTTTCCCTCAAGTGTCAACAGTCTCAACAGCCCTGATTTACATTATCTTATTTATATATTGATTCCAGCAATCAGATTCAATCCAGTCCCTTCAAATCTGTGATCATTCTAATCTATAGATCACATGACTCTCAAATATTTTGATGCTGAAATTTGACAAGTGCATAGTCATCCATTCTATATTATGCTTGCCTAGTGTACGTTCTTGAAAATATAGATTTGTTGGAAAAATATTGCCACTGAAAAACTACTGTTTCTGTTTTCTGGAAATGGAATTTCATATACATGTATATGAAGTACATTTTTTTTAGATTGTCATATAATTTTCATAGGAAATGCCAAGACGGCTAAACAGTTGGTGTATCTTCCTTTTTTCCCAGTTTGTCTTTCTTTCCAGTTGTCTCTCTCTTCCTTTTCTTGTCCAGAGATTGAGTAACATTAACCTTCAGACACCCTCTCTACGTATATCTGTGGAGATTCTCAATCGTCCAGGACATCGTTGTCACAAAGATGCTTTTTTCAAAAGACAACTGGACTTTCTTAGTTTCTTTTCTATGAAAAAGTTTCACTTCTCATTCAAGAAAATGAGAAGAAATGAAACTTCTTGGATGAGAAGCTAAACATTTTCAAAGAAAAGAAGCAACAAAGTCCAGTTGCTTTTTGGAAAAAGTACCTTTGGGATGTCCCTATGTATGTTTCTATTGTTAATGACATGAATCTGTTTTGCAGACAAAAATAACTTTTTTTTTCATTCTTTCAAGTGTCTTTCCTTCTTCAAGATGTAAGTTATGGGGTAGTTAGCTTTTTTCTGTTCTCTTCTGTTTCCTTTCAAAAGCCTGCTTTTCACTTCAGGTGTAAGGAATATTCATCACATTTATTGATAGCTGAGGTGAGGCAGCGACAGGATCCAGCACTGTTATCAAAATGCAGAAATCAGGATTGCAAGGGAAGGGACACTCAGATGATGTCACAAAGC
The DNA here is from genome assembly GCA_017656035.1 of Myanophis thanlyinensis. Taxonomy (NCBI): domain Eukaryota; kingdom Metazoa; phylum Chordata; class Lepidosauria; order Squamata; family Homalopsidae; genus Myanophis; species Myanophis thanlyinensis. Next base: position 4,551 of record JAEANM010021538.1, read on the forward strand.
AATATACAAAAGGGGAAGAGCTTGTTTCAAAACAAGATGTTTGTGTTTCGAGAATATGATGCGGCTTTTGTTATTTTCCCACGATCTGCCCTCCCCTGTGGATATTTCTGGGCTGGACTAAGTCCACGATCTGCATTCAAGGCAACCATTTTACCTTTGCTTGGGGTGGAGGTAAAGATATCCTGCTACTTAATTACTTGGTCCAGTATTCTCTCAGTACTTTGCAAATGTTCAGGAGTAACACCCTTTTATAGGGCTCTTGCTGGATTCTTATTTTCAACAGCTAGCAACAAAATAACGTTTTACAAATACTACACACCACACTCGTCATTACGCCTGTCCATTTATAGCCTGTTTCCTCACCCTAAAGGTCACCTTTTTTTCTTTTGTTTATCTGGAAACGACAATAGCAAATATGGTACTTCCTCCCCACTTCTTTGTTGTGACTGCTTTCCTGTAGATTGACTACCTCTGCGGCCTAAAGCCATTCTTCTCTTAGAATTTCTTCTTCCTCTTTTCCCTGGAATAAAGTCTCAAAGAATAGTTCTGACGAAAGCAATTTCAGGTAGAGGCTGACAACAAAGTCCTACTAAGAGTCACCTTTTCTAGGAAAGATGACTTCAATGTTGTAGAATAACAAACTATGCTGGATTGCTGCAATGGGTGCCACCGAATTGTTATCAGGTCCTAGCAAGCACATGGACAGATTTTAACCATGATGATCTGTCCCTAACCTGGTTCTTCAGCTCTTCCAATGGTGCACCTTTCACCCAGTGGTGAAATTCATTTTTTTTTACTACCGGTTCTGTGGGCGTGGCCACAGGATTAAACATCATCAAGCACAGAATTACCATTACCATTACAACTTCACCAAAGTTACAATGTAATAAGGGGAGAGGCAATTTCTGTAAACAAGGCAAGATTAGGCTAGAAACAACTGCCTTATTTACAGGATTAACCCTATAAAGTTAATCTTTATAGGATTAACCCGGCAAAGTGGGGGAAAAAACAAAAGGAGATTTCTTCTAACAACCGGTTCTCTGAATTGCTTATAATTGTTACCACCTGTTCTGTAGAACCGGTGCGAAATGGCTGAATTTCACCTCTATAATGTGAGTCCATCCAATCTGGTGCTAGTCATCCTCTTCTTCTCTTTCCATCCACTTTTCCCCGTGTTAAAGCCTTTTCCAGACAACTAGGTTTTGGCATAGGGATAGTCTTGGCTTAACAACCATTCATTCAGTGACCATTCAAAAGACCATGGAACAAATAGTAGTTACAACCAGTCCATGAAGTTATAACTGATGCACCATTGATGGTCAGCGGCACTTAGCAGCCCACCCACTTTTAAAACCATAGCATGTGCTTCAATGCCTATCTCCCCGCCATCTCTGCCCTTTTGGTATCCCACTCCCAGATGCTGCCACCTCTTTTCTTGATTTCCCTGGCTTCCATTTCTTTCTATGTGTGTTGATTCCTTGTGTCTTTTAAATGTTAATCTCCATTAGGTAGGGAGTGGTTGCTGTACCATTTCAGGGAAAAAAGCTATATAACAGACATTTATATTTAGGTTTGGTGAGATGTAGTCTGGAGTCACAAGAGGGAAGGGGAGGGGTCCTTCCCAGAAGGAGAAGAGACAGTGGACCTTGAAATGTCTAGTGGGCAAGAAGAGATCACCATCAGACCCTCCCTATCAATTGACTTATAGATATGCAGGTAATTGCTTTAGTCTGTCAACGTTCTGTTTGCATGTGAATAGCAATAAAGAAACTGATCAGAAGCAATTCATCATGTCATTCTTGGCTGATAGTCAGGATCTTGTTGCATATTGTTCTGCTGTTGGATTTTGGATTGATTTAAGGGCCAGGGGAAGGACAATGGACCTGAACATGGAGCAACTTCGCAGTGGGGAAGGCTCATGACAAATGATGCAAAATTAGCCTCTAAACTTAGTGCCTAACTAAACAAACACCTTCCGCACTTGTTCCTGGAAGCAATGTTGATTTAAGCCCACATTTTGTGAAGCTGTGAAAGTATATAAAAGTATCCCTGGAAAACATGTTACTATTTATTCTTGGTGAGACTGACCTGGTGATGGTCTTTGGCTTCAGTGTAGGCTTCTTTGATGGCAGAAAGTCAAGCATTAGTGAAATATTCCAGTTGCCATTTATGAAACAGTGCAGGCCTTCTATGATATAATTTTAAAAAATCACCAGTTAGCTATCTCGTCTTAATTTGATAATTGCAAGATTGTGATTAGATTGCTGCTAAGAATGAAACAAACAATGTCTGCATATACCCAGAAACTTGGCTTCAATATTTTCATGTTTTTGTACCTCCCTTCCCCTTCTGATCATAAATCTGTGTTCCTCAGGAGTTCACAGGACACATCTAGACCTTTTCTGTCTCAAAAAAACATTTTGTAAATGCTAAGGATGATGTCCTATTGAATCGGGATTCTGAGAGTCACTGATGCACATGGGCTAGGTCCGTGTTGGCAAACCTATGCCACACGTGCCAGAAGTTGCATGTGGAGCCATTTCTCAGGGCACACAATCTGTCACCTGTTGCTCTTCTGGGTTCCAGCGCATGTTTGTGCACTGGCCAGATGGTTTTTGTGCATGCAGGAGCACCGGAAACTTGAAGAGCAGCCACCTGAACTTCCGGTTTTTGGCATGCACAGGTACACCAGCCAGCTGGTCTTCATGTGCACGTGCGCACCAGAAACTAGAAGACCAGGTGGCCAGTGCACATGCACATGCAGAAAAACAGAAGTTCAACTTCCTGGCGGGTGCATGCACACCGGGCAGCTGCTCTTCCAGTTTCCGGTGCCGAAAAGGTTTGCCACCATTTGGCTAGATGATGGGGCTATAATGAAAAGAATAGAAATAGCACTTAAGACTTATATACCGCTTCATAGTACTTTTACAGCCCTCTCTGAGCAGTTTACAGAGTCAACATATTGCTCCCAACAATCTGTGTCCTCATTTTACCAACCTCAGAAGAATGGAAGGCTGAGTCAATTTTGAGCAGGTCAGAATTGAACTCCTGGCTGTGAACAGTGAGTTAGCCTACAATCCTAGATTCTAACCACTGCGCCATCATGGCTCCTGACATGAGGAATGGCATGAGAATGGCATGAGTAGAAGCATGGGTCCCCCTCTTGGAACTGCAAATGAGGGAGACCTTGTCTGCATCTGCAATGGTCCTTTCCCTGCTCCCAAAGCCACAGTTTGTTCTGTCCAGAGCAGATTTGACCAGGATGACTCATACCATCCTATTTGGTCTATTGGAATGAACTCTGTGTAGTGTTGCTTAGGGAAGGGTTCAGAAATTTCAGTTGGTTCAACATTTTAGATCCAGTCTATTGACTGAATTTATATACAGATCACATCTCAACACCTTTGAACTTTGAACACCGCTGAACTCTGAAGATATTTAATTTTGGCTTGAATGTGGGAGACAGTGCCAGTTATTCTGTGGGAGACAGTGCTAGTGAGCCAGTTATTCTGAGGTTTGGAATACTTTTTCAAAGAACTTCAATTAGCTGTATCTCTTGTCCTTTCATTGGGGAGATAATAATAGCCATTGTATTTGTATTTTTAATTTGGTTCTTAATTGTATAATTTGTATTTTATCGGGCTGTGCACTGCCTCGAGTCCTTCGGGAGGGAGGCGGTATACAAATGTAATAAATAAATAAATATTACTAAGATAGAGGTTACATTTTCCAACAATATTTGTTATAATGTATCTACAGTATGTATTGTTACCTACCCTGGATATACATGACAGGGAAATGTGCAAAGAGAAAATCCATGCTCCTGTTTGTCCCATTTTTTTAAAAAGGAATCTTTCTTTTCTTTATTTAGTGTTCAGGTCCAGCTGAAGAAGGAGTCATGGACTAGACAAGAAAAACAAAGGATGTATACAGAAGGAAAAAAGAAGTCTGGAGACCCACAGAGAAAAGGAGACAGAAGACTGGAAATGGTATCCAAAGATCAGAAGGTACAAGAGCCAAGAGCTGGCAACATGGAAAACCAGATGAGTTGTCCAGCAATTTCAAAACCACACTTAGAATACTGCAGCCAGTTTTGGTCACCCTATTATTTTTTTAAAAGTAGAGACTGTGGAAAGAGTGCAGAAAGAGCAACAAAGATGATTAGAGAGCTGGAGGCTAAAACATATGATGAATGGTTATAGGAATTGGGTTTGTCTAGTCTGAAAAGAAGGATTAGGGGGTGACATGATAGCAGTGTTCTGATATTTGAGGGGCTGCCACAAAGAAGAGGGGGTCAACCTTTTTTTCCCAAAGCACCAGAAGGCAAGACAAGTAACAATGGATGGAAACTACCAGTTCTAGTGAACCTGCTAGAACCTGCTGAATTTCACCTCTGCTCCAAGGTTCCTTCCAACTGCTATTCTGTTAAGTCAAGAGAGCTATAAAACTGAAAAGAGAAACTTAATGAAGCTAGGCAGACTTGGTAGCCATGCATATATTTCCAGGGAACCAGCCCTGTTACCCTAACCAGGTTCAGCCAGCTCCAAAATAGTGTCTGATGATAAGGCTGAAAGCGAACAGACACCAAAAATACTTCCATGACCAGGGGAGACTAGCTACCCATTACCTATGAAACATAGGTATTGGTCTTCCTATAACTTCAAACCAAGAAATAGAACCAACAGTGAATGGTCGCAAAGTGCCTGCCAAGGCTTTACCACTCTTGTTCATTACCAATGGTAAATAACACTGCAGCAAAAATAAAATCCTGAAAAAGTAGTCTTATAGTTACTGTTTTGCTTGTCTCATGAGTGCTCAAAGTGATTTTAAACACATTCTACTTCCTCCATTTGTCATATACCATAACGTTATGACCAATTATAGCACAACTTCCTGCCTTGACTACTGAGAAGTCACAGGTGCATGTTTTGTAGAATGTATATGTGTTACTTCACTGGAGACTTGATGATCTTGATGGCTTGACACCTTCTGCAGAATATGGGGAACATTTGGAGATTTGGGGCTTGGACCTCTGTTTAAACAGTAATATTTTCAACATTAAACAAATCTGTCTTGTTTCAGAAAAGCCATGATAGTCTGGAGCTAGTCTATAGGATTTTTAAGAAAGGCCGTTGTCTTTCTTCTTCAATTAACCAACCATCACCCAACGCTAATTTATGGCCAGCACCTCTTTTTTGTTGCCACTGCATCCCATCTCCAGTTGATGCTGGTTTCACTATTTCATGTAGCACTTGTACTAGAGTGACTGTTGATTTCTCAGCCAGGAATGGAGATTCTGCTTAATGTTTCCTTAAGAGAATGACAATTAAGACCTCAGTTTTTCCTTCTATTTTCAGGTCCCTGTCACAAGGCATCAGTCTGGGATTTTACCTGCAGTAAGAACTATGACTGTCCTACATAAACTGGGATAAATGATAGTTATGGAATTGCCATACAAGGATAAATGATAGTTATGGAATGACCATACAGGTAATCCTTAATTTACATTTTGCGACTGTTTGAAGTTACAAGGGCACTGAAAAAAGTGATTTGCAACAGCTCCTCACTATGACCATTGAAGCATACAGTCTCCATAGCCAAGTGATTAAAATTCAAGTGCTTGGCATGTAATTATGACAGTTGCAGAGTCCTGGGGAAATATAATCACCATTTGTGACTTTCCAAGCCAACTTCCGGAAAGCAAAGTCAATGGGGAAAACTGGATTGGAAGCTGGAAACTTAATGACAGTGTAAATCACTTAACAACTGGATTGATTCACTTAATAAGCATGACAAAAAAGGGATGTAAACTGAGGTGTAACTCATTTAACACCCATCTTGTTTAGCATTGGTAATTCTGGTCCCATTAATGGTTGTAACCAAGGACTACCTGTACTAAGACCCTTTATACTTATCACCCAAAACCTTTTAAGGGTTTAGAACAGGGGTGTCAAACTCAAGACCTGCAGGCTGAATCCAGCCCACGATGTGGTTGGATCCAGCTCATGGAACCATCACTTTGGCTCAATCTACCCAATGTGGCTTTGGCCCGGTCTACTCAGCGCAAAGAAGAAACATCAGGGCAGCGTGGCTTCAGCCTGGTCTACCTAATGCAAAGAGGAAACATTGGGCCAGGGTGGCTTCGGCCCGGTCTACCCAGCGCGAAGAGGAAACATGCCAGCAGTTTGGGGAGTGGTGTCAAGCTGGCCACACCCATCCAGTCGGCCATGACCAGTGAGTGGCATCATGCTAGCCAAGCCCACCCATTTGACCACACCACCCAGTCGGCCACGCCCAACCAACCCCCTCAAGGTCAACCACAACCCTGATGCGGCCCTCAATGAAATTGAGTTTGACACCCAGGGTTTAGAACCTTTCACATTTGATATATATTAACCTCATAAGGTAGATTAGCCCAAGAGGTTAGGACTGGCTCTTCATTATCTAATGGGCTTCAGGACTGATCGTGAGAGAAAACAACACTAAGCAAATATTTATAAATCTATCTGTTATGCAAAAAAAAAAAAAAAAATGTGGAGGGGACCATGTTGTTCCAGAGTCTAGGATGAATCTCATCACCGCGAGGACTTTTTAAAAATTTATTTACCATGGGATATCTCTGTATTTTTTTCTTTTTTAAGCTAGTGTTTCACTCTGTGGGATTGGGCCAGTTCTGGGCATGTTATTAAAGTGTTTTAGCAGTAGCATTATTTTGCCTGGGAAAGCACAAAAGTTGGCTTGCTCCCATGTTCAACCTCGTTTGTGACTTACCCAAGCGTTTTCCCTGCTTAGGCTGCATTTAGCTTGAGGTTCTTTATGACAGGAAATGACAGCAAAGTCCCTTTTAAATTATAACCTACCACTTGAAGTTATGATTTGTTTTCTATCAGGGTTCATGGCCTTATTTTTCAGTTTAGCGCCAAAATATTGATATGTGCCTCATTGAAACAATTGTTCTGTACAACATATAACAGATTAAGACAGTTACTCTGAATCTCTTCCTCGTGTTTCCCCTTTCCTCTGCTGTACTTGAAAATTGGTTATGCAATAGCCCTGTTTCACCCATTTTGTTGTCTCTTCTGTCTTCCCAAGGTCACTTAGACATTCCCTCACACAAATGAAGTGGTTTGTTCTCTCAGAATGCAGAAACACGTTGAGCTGATGTTTCCAAGAACTCTGGCCTACACAATCAGTCTGGTGCAGGGGTGGGCAACTGTGGCTCTTTTATGACTTGTGGACTTCAAATCCCAGAATCCCTGGGCAAGGCAACCTAAAT
>JAEANM010021539.1:0-11826 GCA_017656035.1 Myanophis thanlyinensis
AATAATAAATAAATTAATTTAATAAATACATATTTGTTTTCTTGCACTTCTCCTTTCTTTTTTCTTTAGTTTGCATTATTTCTTATTACTCTTTTCTAATCATTTAAAAAATGTTTTAGAGGTTAATAATGCCAAAAGCAGGAATCTTACTTATGACAAGTACCCCAAAACACGGAATGGCCATAGGTTTAAAATGTTTGGTGTGGGTGTTCAGACCTCCAGGAAGCTGAATTCTGATACAGAGTACATTCTGCAAAGTGTTAACATAGAGAACATTTTGCAAAAATGCCCAGAAATCAGCATCAGCCATACAATTTTACTGCTGTTGTAACAAAGCTTTATTGATTCCTGTGGTGGTAAATCATTTCTTGCTAAAGCATGCAAACTTTAAAATACAGAGAATTTTGCTGAGGTGGAGCTGGTAAAAATTACAGTCTAAATCAGAAGCATTTTTCCAAGTAGTCTGATGGATCTCCAGCGTGGTTCTCTGCATGCAATCAAAGGTAGCTAAGGTGGAGACATGCTTATGAAAAACCATCTTTATTACTTGATAAGGTATTTTTTTCCTTACCCCAATGGGAAATAGTTCATTGACATTAGTTTACAGCTATGATGCAAGGTGGAAAAAAACTTCTCCAACAGAAGCTGTGATGGGCATTGAAAAGATTTATCTGATACTTAAGCAATTGGCATCGAAGGGCAACTAAATAATCCTACCTTCTAAAAATGTAACTGGGGAACACAATCTTTCGTTTTGGACCAACATAAGACTCAACTCATGGTGTCCAAATATAGAAATGATTTAATGCTACCTGTTTCAATATTTTAGTCACAGCTAGACTAGAAGACTAGAATAAAAATTCAAGAAATTCATATACATCAGTGCTATTCATGTAATAAAGGCATTACTGAATTAGCAGCTCATTTTTTTAAAAAAATATTGTGCTTTCTTCTAAGCCATCCATTCCTAATTTATAATTTTCCTCCAACTTAGTTTTCAGGAACATAGATTCATTTTTTTTTACTTCTTACTATTCAAGCAGAATAATTTAATCCATTTATGGTATATTTTGCAGGATTTTTTTTTATTACATGCAAAATTTATTATGCACACAATTTCATCTTATTTTGGTTTTACTGTTACTCTGCCTGCCTCCTACCTTTTATTGCTTTTATTATTTTATAATTTCATTAAATGTTTAAAGACACTTTTTGGTTACCAACTATATTAAAGGTTCAGTTATGCATCCCCATCAACACTGGACATTGGAAATTTGGTTTTATATAAAGTCATTTTATTAAGTCCAATACACTTTCATGAAACAGACTTTGATCAGCAAGAGAACTATTTTGTAATTTCTGTTTAGTATAAAAAAGTTCAAGTTTCAAGATTAGTCTAATTTATTAGATATTAGACTAATATACTTGTCAACTCATCTTTTCAACTAATATACTTTCCAGCTATGTATTATACAGTCTTTTTTAAGGAGTCGGTAATTCAAGTTCATAGGCAGACTATACCACAGAAATATTTGCTTCATATATTTATCCACTAGATGGCCTTCTCCAAGTCCAAGCATAAGCTTCAACCCTGACAGAGAATTCAAAGGCAGGAATACTCAGAAAATAGAAAAAAGTCAGGCCAAAAGGATTCCTTGGCGCAAGAAACCTGGCTTTGAAGCTGATTAGTATACTCCCTGAAAGAATTTCAGGCAACTTGTAGAACAGGCAAATATTATATGTCAAACTGAATTCTGACAGTGCCAAAAAACTGAGACTTTATACATGGTGAGCTAAGGGAAAGTGATAGAGCATTTAGGAGGCACAAAAATGGTTCATGAGCTTATAGGCAGGGGTACTTTTAAACCTTCATGGTTTACTACATGCTGAGGTGTTGACACACAGATAGTTTTTATACAGATTGATCACGTGTGGTTTCTCCAGTTATTTGGCAACAAACAAAAAAACAGAATGGATGCCTTAAAGCAAAATGTTTTTCCTAGAAGTTAGTTGTCACATCTGAAGCAGCACAGAGCTGAGAATCAGGAAGGTAAACCAATTCCGAGTGATTTTTCTCCACCTGTCACTTAAATTGTATACAGAATCTTTCTAGTATGACTGATTTTACTCCAATTTGCTGAATTCTGTTGGCATAACTTGCCATTTTCATTCCATTCTCTACTGTTAAAAGAATTGTTCAATTTTTAGTCTGCTTATCATGGTGATTGGAGCATTTCACTTTTAGAAAACATTTCTTTTTGTTTTCTTTTCTATCTTAATTCTCAGTTTTGTCTCCTGTGGTATTACTTCCTGCCTGAGCAGGAGATTGGACTGGAAGACCTTCAAGGTCCCTTCCGACTCTGGTATTCATGATTACAGTTGGTACGTTCTTCTATTTTGCTCCTTCATTAGTTCAAATTTCATCTCCAGCTTGAAATCATATCTAAAAGAGGCAGGAGCAGCCATTTTTTAAAAAATATTTATATTTAACTTTTTTCAGTGGTGGAATTCAAATTTTTTTACTACTGGTTCTGTGGCCGTGGCTTGGTGGGCGTGGCTGAAGGGTCATGTGACTGGGTGAGCAGTTACTGTCAGCAGGGCAATAAAGATTAGAAACAACACCAGAATGTTTCTTTCCTGCCTTCCTTACAGAATTAATCCTCTAAAGTGAAAAAACAAAACAAAACGACATTTCTTCTAACAACCGGTTCTCCAAACTGCTTAGAAAATTTACTAAGGGTTCTAGCGAACCAGCTACAACCTACTGAATTTCACCTCTGATTTTTTTTCAGACTAATTAAAGGTTCAGCGGACTAGCCAAGACTTATCATTTATTTCAAATGCAGTTAAAGGATCCTTGGGAATCATCAGCAGATAATGACAGGGGCATGACCAGGACATCCACAATTAATTTCATGAATAAAAAAGGTTTGTATATATCAGATGGTGTCCATCTTAATCCTGTGGATTATAAATAATCATGCTATCCCTTTTGGCAGTTCCCTCAGCACCCTAAATCTCTACACTTATCAGCTAACACATGTTATGATGGTGTAATTTCCTGCCAATTTTCTTCCAGAACTGTAAGGGGAAAAGTGTCTCATGTCTTTGATAGGAGAAGCCCATTTATGACTAGCCAGTGTTTTGGGTTCAGTTCCAAAACATTCTTTGGAATGCATCGAGAGGACAAATGTAATACTTGTCTGCAATTTTTAGAGCAGTATTTCTTAACCTTGGCAACTTTAAGACGGGTGGACTTCAACTCCCAGAACTCTCCAGCCAGAGTTGAAATCCATTCATCTTAAAATGGCCAAGGTTGAGGAACATTCCTTTAAAAGGAAGCTCGCAGTCTTTGGGAAATGATGCAAGCAGCTTCTCCTTTTTACTGTAAAAATAATTTCACATTCTCCTGCGAGTTGAAATAAGACTGAAAATGACAATCTAAGCCCCACGGGCTGTTTTTATATTTAGTAGACCATATAATATCTTTTGTGGACACTTTTTATCAAATGGAATCCATTCTATGATTGCCTTAGCCCACTCGCCAGTGGCAATTGTTCTTTCTGTATGACCAGCCCATTTTCATTTCAATTCTTTTATTCTCTTGAGTAAATCCAATGGTGGGATGCCGCCTGGTTGTACTGATTCTAGCGAACAGGGAGTGGTGATGAGCATTTGGCCCCCTCCCCTGCTCTATCCTGTCCTATATCCCCTTCTATTTTTTCTTTCTAGCTCAGCTGAATCGCATGGCACAGCTGTTTTCTGCACCTCTGCAGCCTTCCTATCACCGGGTTGCCTCAGCTAAGCTCAATAGCTGCAGTTATGAAGCCACGCAGCAACGCAGATGGCATATGCACACATGAAGCACACGCTCACCGAACTGGTAGTAAATCCAGTTGCATTCCACCACTGATATCATATCCTTTCATTTGTTCTCTAATCTACATGCATGTCTTTCTATCTTGTCTTGTGATGCCGAGCATGTAGCTTTCCATGGCTCTTTGTGCCACTCATGGCTTTTGTAGCGATAGTGAGATTAGTGTCCATGTTTCGTTAGCATATGTTAGAGAAGGTAGCACACTCTGATCAAAAACTTCAGTATAGGGGAGATTGTTCTTGAAAATTATATTCAACTTGCTGAATGCTTGTCAACCATATTTAATACGCTGTTCAATTTCCTTTATTGTGTCTCCTTCCATTGAGATCCATTGACCAAGATATATATAGTGATCTACTACATCTATTACATCTAGTTCTTTTCTAGATATATATATATTTCTCTTTCTTTGATGAATTTATTAAACATGACCTGGCTCTTTTTCAGGTTTCCTGCTTTGTGCAGCTCTTGTATATGTCTTTTTAACTCTTCTAGGTCTTGTAAAAAGAAATCATCATCAGAAAATCTTTATCAGGTTTTTATTCCATCTTTTTCCCAGTCTAGTTTACTAAATACTTCTTCAAGGCAGGCTGAGAAAAGGATAGGTGATATTGTGTCACCTTGTCATATATATATATATATGCTATATATGTTCAGCAAAAATATTTACCACATTTAGCCATCTTAATATGTTAGCTGTGGAGCTAAACACATAAAATAACAATGTACTCCTCTTAGTTGAATCTTGACCAATTTTAGCTGACTGAAAGTAAACAAGTATTTATGTATGATATTTGTATTCTCACTCCAAATGTTGCTATGGCAACTCTTCTTTTGGAATTGGATCTAAGAGGTTTCTCACTTGGATTGAATGCACTCACATTGTGTGCATGCAACACAAACCTTGCTGAGCTTATTAAACTGTTTACTTGGGAAAAATTCCAAGGTCTCTAAATGGATTCTAAGATCTGGTATGCATCAAGGAGCTTCCATTACTTCAGTGAAGTTAATGTATGTCATGAACATAAAACTTCCTTGAATAACAGCATGCAGCCCACCTAATTATCATTGTATCTCCTTATTGAATAATATAACACATACTTACACATGCTGTCACGCATGCTCATCCCATAGAGTTGTTTCTCCCACGCACATCAGTATAAAAGATGCAATACTTGTCTATTGTATAAAATATCACAGGTTATAATTTGTGCATCATCTTGGTTTAAAGTTTGCAGGTACACACCAGGAAACTAAAGGTATAATCCTACAAGCAGCCATCAGGGAATAAGTTCAATTTAATGGTGGAGAAGGTATTTCTGAGTTAGGGATTACATGGCTCTTAAAAGCATGGCACTATTTATTTATACTTTGTGAAAATTATCATAAATCTTACATGAGCAGAAGGCTGATTTCACACCACAGGGCAAATGGGATTGCATTCCTCCTCTTCAACTTTCCCTTGAGTCCAATGTCTGGGACTAATTAGCCTGAGAACTATAGCTGACTCCTGTTGTGGTTATCTGACCAATGGAAAGCAGACCAGTGGCACTATTAAAGAACCAAAGTTGTAGTGACTATGACTACAGCATATGAGAGAGTTTTTCCTATGTACAGTCTCTCCAGGAGGACTAATTCCACTTCACCATAATTAGGGGCTGGCTAATTCAATGCAACTGTGTACAAAGGGTTGGCATCCTCTTGGTGTTTTGAAATGCGGGAGGATGTTTACTCAGGATCAGCACAGACCTGAAGCTAAAAGTTTTCAGTGGACAAGACCCAATGAGGAATCAAGTGTTTTTCACTTTTCATAGTTTGATTCATATCCATTGGAGTAATAAACCTTGAGCTATGGAGCCAGCTTAGTTAGAGATGCCACCCAGTCAAAGTTAGGGGTTCTTCTAAAGGCAAAATATATTTCCATCCAATCTAATCCCATTCTGAATGTAATGTTACCTGGAGAACATTTCTTGTGCTCAAAGCAAAAGTATAATTGGCTTGGAAATGACAGACTCATTTAGACAATGATTTCCCACACTCCTGATTAGATGATGAAGCACAACATTGGAATGTGAACTTTCCCCAGGGAAAGATAGATAACCATCCATCTAATGAGCAAAGCTATCACAACGATCACACCCTACATCCTGGTCCAACAAAACTAAAACTAGAACAGTAATTTCATAACCATATTCCTTTTTTAAAAAAAAATTCTGCTTGTTGATTGTTTCTTCTTTCTTTGGCCTGATTCAGGTGTGCAAATTAGTAATTTCCTGTTACATGAATAAGATTGGGGGAAAAAACCCTAAAGTTTACATATTTCCTTTTGTTTCTCTTTGAAATATTGCCCTTACTCAGATGTCCAAGCTTCCTCCGTAAAACAAACCAAAGTTTGTCATCATGTCCAAACTCACAGAATTATGATTCGTTGGAATAATCAATGAGATTTAAGATGTTAGTTTATTTTGAAACCATAATTTAAATAAACAACATTCCTTAATCTAGCAAAATGGCAAATACTGCTTAACACAATGAATGAATCAAATCATTATGTCTGTATCATTATTTTAAAAATCTTGTGTTGGAATTCAGACTGTTTTGCATTGTTTTTGTTATCTTCCTGTTTATTTTTATTTAGTTAGTGATACAATTTACAGACTGCCCAACTTCCAACAATTCTGGGTGGCTTACAATTAAAAGTACAAACCAAAAAGTATAAAACCAACATTTGTGGCTTTTTTACATGTTCACTTATGGTGATCTGTCTTCTTCATGTTTTCTGAAGATCTTTAGTTGTCTTGAACTCACTGCTTAAAGTGTATTTTTTAAAACTCCTGTCACTGAGAACAATTTCATTTTCTGTTTTGACTTTGTCAATCTCTTTCTACACCCTTCTGACTTTCTATATATATAATTAGTTTACATTTACATCACTCTTCACATTATTTTCTTTTTCATTTGTGAAATAATCAATTGACCCCTATTGTATTAGAACAGAGGTGTCAAACCCACAGCCTGTGGGCCAGATGTGGCCCACAATAGGCCACGTAGTTGGCCCATGTGCCATTCCGGAGATCGCAAGGAACCAGTCCCTGCTGCCCCAGGTCCAGCCATACCTACCTAATCACCCACTTACCAGACAAGCCCATCCCAATCCCCCAAGGGAAAACAAAATCCCATCACAGCCCAACGCAGGATCGAGTTTCACAGCTTTGTATTAGAATAATAGTTTGTAACTTTTTCAGACTTCTTTTATTTTCTTTGGCCACTAACATGTTAATAATTCTATCATCTATTTCAAAGCTAAGGCCAATCCAGCATCATCAGCAGGGCCCTTTTGTACTAACTTCTGTAACTAGACAATCCTTCGTTACAATTTAAATTTGCTGTTCCTTCTGTTGTTTTGATGAATTGCTCTTCCTCCCATTATTATTATATTCATCAAAGTGTTATGTTGTAAAGTGTCTTTGTGGAATTTACCTTAAAAAAACCAAAATAATAATCAAGGATGCTTTGGATGGCAGCTAACCAGCATAAAAAAAATAAGAAAAGAAACAAAAACTTCTGATTTGTTTTACTTTTAGGTTGAACTTTTTTACTCTTTGTCACAAAGCTCTGCTTGAATTTATTTTGGCATGCTACCATTTTGTGTTTTATAAAATGATATATTTGCATAGTTTCTGGTTTAGATTTCTTTATTTCCACAGCATAATCAGCATATTAATGCCTGAAAAGAAACATTTTGTGAAAGCATAACTGTCTCATGCAGTTGGGATGCTTTGATAGTATTATCTATCTAGGTCAGCCAGCCACCAGATTTGGGCTGTAAAACTTTAGATGAACAATAAATGGAACCAGACAGTTGGGATTTTGGAATCTCTTTGCTATCATTTAATGATAATTTAAATTTTTTCAGCCTAGATATCATAGCCCTAATATATGGATTACTTCAGGGTCATAAGTTTTATAGCAGACTTTCATCACCAAGTATGTGATGGAATGAGATCTGGATTTCCAGGTGGAGGGGCTGCATTCCAGATGACCAAAAGACAGTTAAGTTTAATAGTTTCATTGAGAGAAAGAGATTTAAGATGGCTCCTCCCTAGCAATTCTTAGAGCATATCTTCAATTTTCTAAGTGGCTGCTTTAGTTTGGCAAGATTCTGTCTATAGGTGAGAATACAGGAAACTACGTAGAAGTAACTCTATATGTCTTTCTTGGTGGTTGGGACCTGACAAAGAAGCAAATCATGCTGATTAAGAGATATAAGTATAAGATTAATCACTTTATACAATAAGCAGCAGCCATAACACCATTAAACCAAAGAAAAGCTGTTTCTACCATTAGTTAGGGAGCTGTGTGTCCTGATCATTCATTCTGATTTCTACCTTTTATCCATTTACCTCTTGGTTGTCTCATATGGCCTATTTATTTCTTGTATATCTCATGTGATCTGTTCTCTTTCTGTTCCTGTTCTAAATTAGCTTGCTCTCCCTGAATATGTTAATAGCAATAGCACTTAGACTTATATATTTTTCGTAGTGCTTTACTACAGCCGTAAATGGTTTACAGAGTCAGAATATTGTTACCAACAATCTGGGTTTCCATTTTACTGACCTTGGAAGGCTGGAAGGCTGAGTCAATCTTGAATCAGTCAGAATCGAACTCCTGGCAGTGAGCAGTGAGTTAGACTGCAATACTGGCATTCTAACCACTGTGCCACCATGGCTTTAAAACATAGTAACTGCACTAAGTCTATTAATACGAGGATGGCAGCAAGCTTAGGTGGTGAAGAATTGCTGTGCTTCCAAAATTCAAAGGCTTACTACTCTATAGCATAGAGTACACAGAATGATACATGGTCAGTTCTCATTTCCTTCCAGTGTTCAGCTAAGATCCAAGCTGATAATGTAGCAGTCTTCTATACTTGAACTGGTGAAAACATACCATCTTTTGCTAGGTCTTAATCTTGAACCAATTATTGAGCAAAGAGAAAGGGGAAAAATTGAGAAAGCTCTAAATAAGATTGAAGAATCCATATTACGCAGAAGTTTCTAAACTATAACTCCTACTATTTTTCAACATGGACCGTCAGTTCCATATTGTCCATGCTCTTGGTTTTAATCATTTTATTTATTTAACTGCTGTTAATTTTAAATTTTAACAGCAGTTAAATTTGAATTAACAGCAGTTAAATTTTAAATGCTTGTGTTCTTTGCTATCACTACTTAACACTCAACCTTTTTAGGAAATGTTTCAACTGAATAATGTAACACAACTAGAAACATTTGTACTATAATGACATTGCCCAAACCCCAGACACATTCAGTAGCACAAGATTGTATTAAAACACTGATGGCTTGCAAGAACTTGACCATGATTCATTGCTTCTTTTTAAACTGTTCCAATACAATTTGACATTAATTGCAAATAGTGTGACAGCCCATTTTCTTGTCCTCTTTCTCAGTTTCCTTTACATTGGTAGATAGATCAGAAAGACAAGAAACAGGGCTATTGCAATAGTCATAGATCCTAAAATCCTAAGAAGAATTAGCCATGGAGTTCAACTTCCTACACAGTGCAGGAGAAAGTATTACATTCTTACTTTAAAATAATATAAGCTGCAATTGTTGTTTTATTAAATTGTTTCTTAGTTGTAGTTTAGAACTGAACAACAAACTTGAAGCTTACCAACCAAGATTTATTGAGCCTTTAGACTACCCCATAAAATACTATTTTCATAGATTATACTCAAATTCAAATAGATGAAAATCATGAAATGAAAAATATTGAAATCCAAAGTGTTAAATAATAAAAAGACATTTTAAAAAAGGCTGTGGTAAAACTAGCTCAGGGGGAAGATGAATGTGCATGTAAAACAAAAACAGCATGAAGACCTAAAATCAGGCAAACTACTTCTTCAGATGCCTAACATCTTCCTTCATAAGTTGTGAGAAATTGTGGAGCCCAGGTTGATTTTTCTGAAGGCCATTTTACAATAATGGGATGTCACTACTGGCATGGAAGTAGTCAAGTCAAGTAGGTTTTATTGTCATTTCAACAATATACAGTACAGTACACAGTGAAATGAAACAACGTTTCCCTAGGACCAAGGTGCTCCATCACACAACATAGATAAAAAAAAAGAAAAAGAGCAGGACACAGAACTACACATAGCTCTAAATCTAAGAACTTAGAGAAAAAAAGCTAATTACACAAGTATTTAAGTACAGATAGTCTTTGACCTATGACCACAATTTCTGTTTACTAAGCGAGGTAGTTGTTAAGTGAGTTTTGCCCCATTTTACGACCATTCTAGCCATTGTTTTTCAGTGAAACACTACATTTGTTAAATTAGCAATACGGTTGTTAAGTGAATCTGGCTTCCTCATTGATTTTGCTTATTAGACAGTCTCAAAAATGTCCCACAATCTCAGAATGCTGCAATGGTCATAAATATGAATCAGTTGCAAACCATTTAAATTTTGATCACATCACCGTGGAGATGCTGCAACAGTGATGAGTGTGAAAAAGATCACAAGGCTCTGTTTTCAGTAATGTTGTAATTTCGAATGATCACTAAACGAACTGTTATGAGTTGAGGTCTACCTGTATCCACCTGGTCTTATTTAACCAGAATGTAAGAAACCTAGAAAATGATCATGGAATGAAGAAAAATATGGAAGGAGAATAACTTTCTGGTAATTTGGTCCCAGAAGGGCCAAACATAACAGTGTGAGAATACCA
This sequence comes from Myanophis thanlyinensis, assembly GCA_017656035.1. Classification (NCBI taxonomy): domain Eukaryota; kingdom Metazoa; phylum Chordata; class Lepidosauria; order Squamata; family Homalopsidae; genus Myanophis; species Myanophis thanlyinensis. The sequence continues at coordinate 10,625 of JAEANM010021539.1, forward strand.
GCATTATTGGAGACATTTAGGCCTTCAAATCTACTGTTTTTCTCAGAAGAAGTATCCAAATTAAAGCAATGTAGCCTCCACTTGTCCAGTGAAGGACAGTTTTAGTTTCTCTGGGCAATCAACTTAGCTTTCAAATGGTTCATATTGCTATGAAACATTTTCCCAAAACCATTCAGTTGGAATCTGCTTTCCTGTAATTATATAGCCTGTATCTTACATTTTGAATGAGACAAAACAGATCTTTGCCTTCTGTGTGATCTTCTGTCAGATATTTGGAGCATACTACCCTGGATTCCCTCAGTTAGAAAATGCAACAGAAATATATGTCAGTCAGATTCCAAGAAGCGCACTCAAGAATGAGCAAACAGGAATGAACAAAAGGATTTTATCTGGAAGTTTGATAGAGATTCCCTAACAATATTTTCTTCTGGGTTAAAAGTACATAAGTCGTCTGTGAAGCTGAAAAGGAATACAAATAAAAGATGTAGAAGAGGTTCTACACCATTTAAATTCAAAAGTAGTTTTTACAACTGTGATATAAGATCTAATATATATTTGCATGGATTATTTCTTCAGAAGTGATTTATGGTGGTTTCTAAAGTCATCCAATCATAACTGTGCTGAAATAACAATTTATCATTTCAATGGTGACCAGGTGTGTTATCAAGATGATAAAAGCCAATAGTCATAACGGAAAAAAAAACACAATTAAAAATTGAAGTCTATGCACACATCACCAATATCAATATTGGCCCGAAATCTCAGAAAATCTTGACTTTACAACATATATGACACAATCACAGTAACTCTGCATATTTACCTATCTCAGTGGTGATGAACCTATCGCACGCATACCCAGAGCCCTCTCTGTGGGCACGCACGCTGTCACTCCAACTCAGTTCCACCATGTTTCTCCATGGGATTTCTCACTGTCGCTTGCAGGGGAACAGAAGTTTGTGGGACTAAAAAAAAGTTAAGTCAATCAATTCCAACTTCTCGCAAAAGAAAAAGATCTTGCCTCCCAGATGTCTGTTGCTTTTCCTGCAGAGCTTGGGTGTTGTGATGCCCCGCCTCCCTGCCAGCCAGCTGGTCTTTGGTTTTCTGGCCCAACTGGCTCCCTGGTTTTCCGAGGAGCTTAGGGAAATGAAGCACCAAAAAAGAGGCCTAGAGAGACGTTGGAGGACTACCCATTCTGAGTCTGA
>JAEANM010021540.1:0-11826 GCA_017656035.1 Myanophis thanlyinensis
AAGAAGAAGAAGAAGAAGAAGAAGATAGAAGAGAACAAGCCAGAAGGAAAATAGAAGAATTTTAATCTAATGAAATCCATTTGACACTTTAAAAAGCAGGTACAATCTTCCATTTGCTTTCTCACCCTGATATGGTTAATGCTACAGGCTAGAAACCAGGAGACTGTGAATTCTAGTCCCATCTTAGGCATGAAAGTTGGCTGAGTTACTTTGGGTCAATCACTCACTCTCAGACCAACTCATCTCACAGGGTTGTTGTTGTGGAGAAAATAGAAGGAAGGAGCATTAGATATGTTCACTGCCTTGGGTGATTTATAAAAATAACAAAGGTTGGATTTAAAAAATCTTTTTAAAAAGTATTGGAAAAGCTTTTGGAATCAATCAAAATGACAAGCCAGCAACTGCCAGCGGGGATAAGGGAGCCTGGCTGATGGGTTCCAAGACAGTCACACAGCCTCAGAGGGTCTTTTGCATGCATCATGGTCAAAGAATGTGCAATCTTTTGATTTCCACGTGACATTTTCCTTCTGGCCATGAAAATAAGAGCCCTGCATTTATGATCATTGAGAAACCGAGACATTGGTCAGGGTAGCAATTTTATAAACTCTTTATCTTTTGTGTCTCCCAAGGCAAAGAGTTGAAATCTGCCTGGGATTTAAAAATGCCTGCATTGTCTATACCCAGTAAAGTGCTGGGTATAAATGATACTTTTACTAAAATGCATGAAAGACACAGTGGGAGACAAAGATCCCACTTATCAGTAGCCCTAATAAGTGAGAATTCCTTCTCCTCTAACATATTATTGGAAAACTGTATTTGGAATCTCTCCTAACAATATAATGCACAAAGAAGCACATACCCATATAGAGAGACACATACAGAAGGAGAGACCCAAAGCTTGCCATAACCCATCTAAGTCCAGATTTTCCAACAAATGTGCACAGAATGCAAGGCATCCATAGTACAGGCCCAAATATTTTAATATCTGCCTGTCTGAAGGCTATTTAGATTAGAAGACAACTGGTATCATTGTTTTGAAGATGGATGTTTCCTTTCAGGTTAAGAAAGAATGAAATAAAACATGAAAAAAGAAACAGAAATGGAAAATAGCTGCTCATCCCATCATCATGGGAATTAATCTTCCACATTCAAAATATTTAATTCATGATGTGTGTGGTGGCACCAGTATTTTCCCAAGCTTTTTTCTAAGAAAAGTGAGATGATGTCACAAATCCATCAGACCTCATCTCTGTCTAGTCCAACTTTCTCCAACCAAGGACTCTCCACATTATATTTTATGTTCTGTCCAGAGGAATGAAGCCTAGAATTAATGGGAATAGAAATGCACTGAATCTAAGCACTACCAATTGAGGTAGTCCAATATCCTATCTTTGTTGATGACGCACTAAAATATAAAGATAATAACCCTCCCATTATGGTTATCCTCACTTTAGGAAGTATGTCTCAGAGGCATGTTTCTTATAAAGATAGAATTTCCATTTAAGTGTTTGTAATTAAGAGGACACCATTAGCAATTTGTATTAGTATCATTTTAATCAAAAATCCTTAATACTTTAATCAGTGCAGAAATAGGCTAGTTAGTGTTTGAGGGGTCCTTGGTGCTCTCTTGCTTGTTCTCCTGCAGACATTTCATTACCCTAACTAGATAACACAACCAGTGCTAGGACAAGGATGTGACAAGGTCCAAAAATGTCAGGGAATTTCTAGAAGTCTAGCACTCTGATAAATCGGCCATCATTAGACACATAGACATTAACAACACCTTTAGACTATGCAAAAGAGACAATCAACCAGCCCAAAAGAAAACAAAAGATTCCAGGATCTCTCCAGCAGTAATCAGCACCCAGATCAGCATAGATTAACTCCAAGGTTCACTTCAGACCAACAATCAAGTAAACAATCCCAGTCAAGAAGCTTCCAAAGAGCCATTAATAAACAGCCCAACCCAGTGGTGGGATTCAAATAATTTAACAACGGTTTGCTGCTCTAATGACCAGCTGAACCAGCAGCTCTCTGAACTGCTTAGAAAATTAACAACTGGTTCTAGCAAATAGGTGCAAGCTGGTTGAATCCCACCTCTGGCCCAACCAAAAAATCTCTAAGATCACCCCCACCACACAGAGAAGCAAATCACCAGAATATAAACTGACAGCAAACAGCACTCCCTACTAGTTAGGGTGATGAAACGCCTGCAAGAGAACAAGCAGAGACAACCAAGGATCCTCATTTCAACTCTAAGCTACAAATATTCTCCATTATTAGTTAGTGTTTAGCAGGAATGGAGATTTAAACAAAAACAAGGTCTATTCTTTAAGGACAATGTAAGTATAATACCAAACAGGAAAAACAACAAGATTTGAGATAATTTTTTTCCAGTCAAAAGTATACATCCTACATTATGAATTTCTAGCAGAAGCACTGTCCACATATCAAGTAGAATGAAGTTGAAGCTTCCAAGCACTGGGAAATATTTGAAATAGAGACTGTCAACTTATCAACGTTATAAAGCATCTTTAAAGGTTATTTTGCATCATGGTAAATTACATTCCAGACATTTCTGATGTCAAACAACATTTCCGAGATCATCTCTTCATTGACTTTGTCTTCATTTCCAGATTCAATTTACAAAAGTTAATTTTGACTTACAAATGTCTATGTGACTCCTGAATTTGGAACCTGATAAATTCCATTTTCCATATGTATCTGTTTTGGATCTTGGGACACATGTGAATCCCTTTCTTCATATACCATACAGATAGAACTTCTGGATCTTAGCCATAAGAAAGATACTTTTCAGGGGTGGCCTTCCACATTTTGACATGCTTTACCTAAAGACATCTATCTGGCATTGTTATTAATGACTTTTCAATGTCAGGCCAGGGTGTTATTTTTCTCCATACTTTTTAAAGTTCCCCACTTTAATTGCTGCCTTTTGATTTTGTTGCTCCTAGTTGTCCACAATGCTTAATGTCTGGATCAATTGATATGGTCCATACATTTCATAAATAAATAATTGATTGTATGGTGAGGCTAACCACATTAATTAAGCATGTTGTGAATACTGGTGGGCTTTATTGAATATGAGTGCTTTGATCTGTCCATACATTTGTCCATATACATCTTGAACCAATGAGAAAACACTAGAATGAAGAAGACTACTGGCTCTCTCCATAGTGTGCTAAAATATTGAATACATAAATAAAAAGAAACCGTAAAAGGTTGCCTTGCCCTGCTCTACATATAATTACTTCCCATGTTTTCTCTATTATTATGCTCACCACTGGAGCCTTTAAAAATGGGTATTCTATTTAGAAATAAATGCCAATGGTACCAATAATAGGTTGTTTAAAAAAAAGTTTCGGAAAAAAATGTTTAGCAATTTGGTGTTAGAGTTTCTTCAAAACTTTTAGAATGCTTCCACCTGTTCTTGATGACAATTTGTTCTTGGACAATCTTCTCACCCTATAACTCTTCTCAAATTTTTCTAAATCTTAGACATATTTCTTAAATCCAAAGCTATACCCCAGATTGATTAAAGTCAGAACAGAAAGCTTGTTTGCTAAAGCTTTCTTTAGTAAAAACAGAAGCAATGAATGCAATTACATGAGTCAAAATCCTACAACATTTAATGAATGCTTTTTTTCCCTGATGTGAATGGCAGCTCCATAAGACATTTCTCAGGTCTCATATGGGAGTGTCTGTGTTTGTGTGAATGTGGATGTTTTAAATGCTTACCATTCCTTCTTGGCTATGCTCCTAAGTATTTTTTTTTTTTGTATATCTTTTTTTGCTTACAATTAACTCATCAGAATTAATGCTGTCTTTGGTTTCCCACACTGGGACCTACAATGCCTTTTTCTTTTTGTGGGAGCTTTTAATTGCTTCTGTAATGCTGCAATTTAGCTGCATGGATATGCTTTTTAAATCACTTTCTGGCTTTCTCAAAAAAACTGTAGCCCTCTATACTTTAATTTGTGGCCTTCATATATTCCTCATCAAACCATGCTGTTGGAGCATTCTTTAAGCTTCAATCACTTGTGTTGTTTTAAATGGTGCCCATTAATTTCTTCAAAATGGTTTTCCATTTTTTTTTTACTACTTGACCACTTATTTTGGTAACCAATCATGATAATTCATCCTCTTTGATCTTTGAACATTCCCTGTTTCTGAACTTAGTTTGTTTCAGTTCAACAACTGTGGAAATGTCAAAGGCTGTTGCAGGTCTTTAGTTGGTGATCTTTAATTCAACATAAGCCCATTTCATATTTCACATTTCTCCTATTTTCATCTGCAAAATATTAAATGGTGGAGGCTTGTACATCTTGTTACCATTTATTATATTTGGGTTTTTTTGCATTAGAGATGAATTAATCCTCAGTAACTCTAAGGTTTCCTATATCCATTTCTTTTCTGATTTTTATGCTGTGAGCAAATTCACTGCCAGAGCCCATGTGTTATCTAACCTCTGCAGATTTTAAAAATTATTTCTATTTTATTGGAAGCAAGAAAACATTTCAAGAAATTTTACGGCTTTAAAACATTTAGTTCTCAGTCCCATTGTAATATGTGAGCTGATCCATCCTCCTTGTGAGGTATGATCTCTGGCAATGCAGAAAGAGACTTCTTTAAAAAAATGATTTGATTTTTATAATTTGGATTTTTTTTAAAAAAAGGCTAATTGTATTTCTCTTTCTGGTGCTGTATTTCTTTGCATTGTTATTGAATGTATTTTAGTATACATTTTCTGGCATATTTATAAAATGCACCCTTCTTTTGCAATCTTTTCTCAACTATATACATTTTCTTGCATCAGCTGCAGCCTTAATATGTGCCTTGCTCTGAAGATGATTAGAGATGAACTATGGTTCTGGGACACACAGATTGCCATGAATAACATCATTATACACTTTTAATAATGCAATAAATACTTTTTATTTTTAATTTTGAAGTTGCCAGTTGGAACATGCAAGCCCCTTTCTTTGTGGGGAAAATCAAGGTAAAAATTGCATTGCTTTCTTTTTGTTGAAAATGTATTACTTATTAATTTTACTCACTTATTCTCTTACCTTGATCTTAAGGATGGAAAGGTGCAAAAGAATGCTTTGTCATCGTGCTTTTTAAAAGCAAGAGTAGCATCAGAGCCCACATGTCATGTGCTGATGCATATTCTGAGCAATGTCAAAGGTGGAGATCTCTCATCTAAACCATCAGCAGTTATCCTGGGCCTAGGGAACAACAAAGAAAGCCTATTCATTGTTTCCAAATTGAATTATATTTCAGAAATGCCAAGCTTTCAATCTTCCCTTCATTCCTTTCCACCTCTTTTACAAAGAAGCTCAAGGAGGATTTTTGTTTATTAGTGTGATTAGAATTTCCACAGACAAGAGAATTTTTAGCAAGACCTTTTTAAAAAAAAAACCTGCATAACATTAACTTCATAATCTAGGAGACCATGTGGAGGAGAAGTAAGAAGAAGGAAAAAAGAAGAAAGAACAATGGCAAACACCAAATATGAAATGAACCAGTTAAGACTGTATCAATGATTGCCCATTGAATGGAGCCATTCATTGGTTTTCAATCATACTTATGTTAGATTGAAAGTCATTTTTTAGAAAAATCATGTGGAATTTTTCTGTAAGCCTCATCCTATGTCAATGTACTTCTTTTTTCCAGTTTCTTGTTCACTGATGTTACTGTTTTGGTGATTGGTGCATCATGTACATGACATTTCAAAAGCTACAATAATTACTCTTGGGAAATAGTTATTATTTAACTGACTAATTTTACTGACATGAATGAAAAACATTGAGCCAACTGATCTTACCACATGGAGACTCAATCATCCAAACATGCTTAGAACCTGGAGTCCTCATACTTCCTTGCCCTATGCATGTTTCCTGTGACATAGCCACGTATCTCTAGAACTAAATCAATGGGTGGGAACTGATCAAGGAGAGAAGCAAACTAGAACTAAGGAGAAATTTCCTGACAGTTGGAGCAATTAACCAGTTGAAAGACTTGCCTCCAGAAGTTCAACTGGAGATTTTAAAGAAGAGATTGGACAACCACTTGCCTGGAATGGTATAGGATCTCTTGCTAGAGCAAAGGGTTGGACTAGAAGATCTCCAAGATCCCATCCAACTCTGTTATTCTGTTAAGCCTATGTAGTTTATTTGGTTTATAACAACTCTTTTTCTAGTTATTTAATGAAAAGCTATCACTTTAGATTGTGGAACAAACAAAGATTTTCAAAGAGAAACATCCAGACGAGATAGTGGATGAGACAACACCAGTCCTTCAAGAGTGATCATTCAACAGAGCCATATGCATAGAGTATGGCTGGGGAATTCTAGGAGGTCCACATATCTTAAGCCTAAGATTGAGAAATATTGCACTAGAACTTGTTCTGAGTGGCTTACATTCTAATTTCCCTTATTAGATGGTTTCCAGAAATTGGAACAAACAAGTTTAGATTCTGGAAATCAGTTTAATCCTCTCCTTCTTTTTGAAGTTAAAGCATTGAGAAAATGATGCAGAGGATATATGTTCATCTAATCATCTGTTACTTGCATGTAATATATTATGCTTCAATAATCTACAGTATATTACATATAAAATATATTAAGAATACAATGAGTGATTGTGGACAACAGTAAATCTCCTTTATCCAAGGTGATTCTTGCTACAGGTGAAAAGCCTGGAGAATCAACCATCATAATGATCACTGAATTGCATAACATTTCTTTAATTACAGATAAGCCTACTTATTTCCACTCTTATCTGTGTGTAAGTATAGTAAATCAATATACAAATGCAGTTCATTTGCTTACATAAGTTTGTGATTTAGCTGCACTAAATTTCATTGATGTTCCCAAAAATGTGTCTTCTCTACATACTTTGATTTGGACATGCACATGTTCCTTTTCAAATACTGCTAAATCATAGTTTTCCTATGGATAAATACCCAGCCCAGTGACCTGCCATTGCTATATCAGCATGTAATACTGAAAGAATCAGTTGCAAAATTAAGTGAATTGAGTCATTGTACCACAGCAAAATGGACCAATTTTACTTATGAAATTTGTCTCTACTCAAAAAGCAGCTTTAAAAATTCAGTTTGTGAATCTCTTCCCACTTGTAAGTATCTTTATGTTAGGGAATGTAGTCCAGAGTTGCAGGAGGGAGAGGCTCTTTCCCAGAGGAGAGAAAGGCAAGAGAGTTTGAATGTCTGATTGGCAGGAAGATGGTGAATAGAGACCCTCACAGAGCATATCTAATAGCTACACAAATATTTGCTTTAGTCTGGCAAGATTCTGTCTGTAGGTAAACAACACTAAAGAACTACTCAGAAGTAAATCCACATGTCATTCTTGGTACTTTGGGCCTGACTCTTTATCCAGTACTCCTCGTTCAACATAACCCATCATACATGAACAGATATAGATGAACGAGTCACCATTCAGCCAATTTTCTCATCTTACAACAAATAAACATCTTGGATTTGATCCCATCATGGTCACATGCTTGTTTTTGCTTAGACTAAATGTCTTTTTTTGCCTTAAGAATTCAATCACAGAAGGCAACTATTCACATAAAGTTGTCAAAGAAGATTCTCTTAATCCTCTTATTTCAGCCCTCCATGGTGTGCATGTGTTTACATGCAAAGGGGGGGGGGACAGGACTGTTATTTTCATCCTTATTTTTAACTACAAAATGTGTCACACCTGGAAATAATTAGACTAAACCTTTACTAATTTAAAACTAATTGCTTTCCAAGAAAGCTTCTGCCCAGGAATAGCACTTGAAGCTTAAATAAATTGAGCCGCTCCACACATCACTGCCAAAAACAGCATAAAAACATTTGATTTGCTTTGAGTACAGTTTATTTGTTAGAGATTAAGCAATTTTGTCTATTTTTATGAAAAAAAGAAACATGAAGCTTGAAGGTCAGCTTGTTTGTTTGTTTGATTATTTATTTATTTATTTCTCAAACTTGTAGGCTGACCATGTGAGTCTATTTGCCATTAATAAATGACAGGGTCAATATCAATAACTTTTCTTGTTTGGGGAGTTTAAAATTTTATTAGTTTATCAAAGCATAAAAATACCAAAATATAAAAAATGAAAATAAAGATAAAATAGGTGAGGAAAAGGAAAAGAAGGAAAAGTGTGGGGTAGAGGGAAAAAAATGCATTGACTTCCAACTCCTTTTGATGCAGTAGAATAAGATAATAACACAAAATCTCATCTGATCAGCAAAATCCAAAATCAAAGTTTCATTTTTTTTCACCTCAAACACAAAGTCCAAAAGGGGTTTCCAAGCAGAAACAAAATTAATTGTGTTCTATTCTTTAATCAAAGCAGTCAGTTTAGCCATCTCTGCTAACTCCAACAATTTTTGCAGCCTTTTGTCCATTGTGGGAATCACAGTGTCCTTCCATTTTTGTGCATAAAGTAATCTTGCTGCTGTCAAAATGTATAACATCAAAGTATCAATAACTTTTCAATTGAAATAACCATTTAATCCATTATAGCAGCTGTGTGGTATAATAGTAGCAAAAGTTCTGGGCTAAAAACTGAGAGATTATGGGTTCCAATCCTCCCTTAGGCATGAAAACTGGCTAGATAACTTTGAGCTGGTCACTTTCTCTCTGTCTTCCAGAGTCAGGAGACAACACCAATAGGTATGAACACTATTGTGGGTCTAGCAAACATAAAGGTGAGGTTTAAAAATCTGATACGTATCACCCATATATGTTTCACATTAGAGTTATTAGACATGTAACCATGGATGCCATTGTTCTCTTCCCAAACATCTATTTTAATATTAAAATTGCCTGCCAAAAATGCCTCAAAATCTGAATATTTTGTTGTAGCTTCTTTCAAAGCAGATCTTTGGAGGCTGTTTCCACATAACTGAAAGGCCACGAACATCCTTAGCAAAACAGAAAACAGGAAATTTCACTACCCTGGCTGAGAAAAATTGAGTTCAGATTTTGATTCAGGACCAAAATTTATGTTTTATTGGAAATCCATGTTTGGATCTCCTAACAAAGTGATTTTTCTTTTAAAAACAAACAAACCATAGGCTGCGGGAGTTGAAATCTGAGCCTTTCCCCTCATACTCTGACATGTTGCAAATCATCTCTAACCAGCAATCCTTCTGTTAGTCAGGGAGAGGAAAACATATTTTATATGCTAAAGTACATGACTTCTTAATATAACATGGATTAGGGTGACCATATTTGATATTCAAAATAGAGGACGGGGTGGCGGCGGCGGTGGAGGGCGGGGGGGCAGGGGGCAGGGCGGTGGCGGGGCGGGGGCAGCAGCGGCAGGGGGGTTGGCTTCCCTTCGCCCGGAAATCGACCGCAAATCCAGACTCAGCGCCGTGGCTAGACTGAGAAGCAAGAAGCTTGTTCCCTCTTGCTGGAGCCGCTTTTTTCCCCATTTGCCCGGACATGACATCTTCACTTTTACGTCCAGTCCGGGGCGTCCAGGTAAATTTATAAAATTTATAAAACCCACCCGGATGCCCTGGACTGGACTTAAAAAGAGGACATGTCCAGGCAAAAGAGGTCGGTTGGTCACTCTACATGACATAGATATTATGCAAAGTGAAACTGACAAGGCTTTTCTTCCTTCTCTTCTTCCACCCCTTGCCCTACATGTTGAAAATAACAAGGCTTTCTTTCCTCAACAACCTGTTACCTATAATATTCAAAATACAAATAAACAAACTTGAAATGCGCCTTGCAAATTACAATCTATTTGCTTATTTCTCTAACATTAGTGAGATAAGTAGGATCCCAGATGACCAGGATATTTCCATACAACACCACAGTTTTCTGGGAAAGTGACTTGGGAAATGATTTCTCCACTTTGGGGTTTGAGCAACAGAAGAATAACAAAAAAACAAGCACTTTCATCTTTGATCCCTGAAAGTTCAGATCGACATTCCTTATGACATCATATACCGGTACTCTACCTAAGAGCGGTTGCAAAAGATTGTGGTTGTCCATCAATAGGATTCACATTCCTTATTTACATACCCGTAATATCACCACAGGAGAGCCAGTACTATAATGGTTAGGAAACCAGGCTAGAAGCCAGGAGATTATGAGTTCTACTCCCTCCTAGAACCAAAGCCAATTGGGTGACTTTGGACCAGTCCCTCTGAGTCCTAAGAAGAAGGCAATGACAAACCATTTCTGAAATCTTGCCTAGAAAACTGCAGGGACTAGTCCAGGCAGTCACCAGGAGTCAACAAATGACTCAAAGACATACATGCATGTACAATACCCACAATCATTCCAAATCCATTTACCCATACCACATTAAACACCAAGGAGACATCACACAACTTTTCCTTACTCCCTGCCCAGCGATACCCCATTTGCCAATCAATCCATTTATTCTTACACATACTTTACTCCCACTATATGCTGTTCTTTCAGTATCAGCAATCAACCTTCCACACTGTATTATTGCAAAAAGTGTCCTAATTCAACCTTATCCGTTTTATCATATGCTTTTTCTTTCTTATGAGTTTCCCATCTAAATCCTTAGATGGAGGAAGTCAGTAAATCAACCATGGTTGGCCAAAATCACCAGTAATATATCAGAAGAAAAGATTTTCCAGTAACATGGCATCTCCAGTTTAGATGATCTTTGCAAAAAGCAAGCCAATAAACCTTTCCCCATTCTCATTTGACATTTCTGCTCTTAGTTTGTCTATCTCTCCAAAGTGTTTGAAAATGATGTTTATTATTTTATAAAGAATGATGATGAGCTTTTTCAAAGCTGGCTGACAATTCTGTTAGCGATAATCAAGAAACTTTTGAACTACGACAGCAAAGGCTCTGACAGAAAATGCACAAATCTTTTAACTGTAAAATAGCACCAAGTCTGCACTCTAAACAACTTGAATATTCATGCAATTCATCATATTTTGTTATTTCTCTCCCTTTCTTTCTTAATGCTTCAGCCGTCTGTTCCATGTAAGCTGAGAAAAATCTCCAGTTTCTCTCCATAAAAGAAAACCACTGTCTTCTATAATTTTGATGGGTCTGACAAACATAACTAATTTAATTTGTTACCAGCTTCTAGAGAATGTAGTCTATTTCCATGGTGTGGGTGTGGGTGGGTGTTGTCTATGTGCGTCTGACAGCAGATGAAGGGAAACAAATAGTATTTCAACTCAAATATATTAACAGGTGAATGCAGAAATTAGAGGTGAATTATCCCTGAATTTAAACAATAAAGTGTGGATAACTTATAAACATAGGAGCCTATGATATTCCAGATCAGACTCTCTATCTAGCCCATTTCAATTGACAGCAGTGTTCCAACATCTCAAGCAAAGAACTATTATTCATAGTACCCATTCTTTTAAAAAAATGAAGATGCCCTGAGTTAAATATTGGACTTAATGACTAAAGGGACTTGGGTCCAAGTCTGTCCTTGAAAACTTGCTGGGTAACCAAGCTGGTTGTTCATCCAGTCAAGCCTATTGTACAGGAGTGAGGTGGTGAATCACAAAGGAGGTGTGAACTCTATGACCACCAACTTAAGTTCTTAAAAGAAAGCTGGATAACACACACACAAGCACACACAAACACAGAGAAAGAGAGATCTATAAAGTGGGTGAGAGACAATGTGGTACAGTATATTGGTTATGTTAGGTCAATGGGGAAACTCACTGAGTAGCTTTAGACTTGTCACCCTTTCTGTTGTATACTACGCATGCGCGGCCAGAGTCCACACACTGGTCCGCCATCTTGAACGGACGACCCGGCAGCTGAT
>JAEANM010021542.1:0-11825 GCA_017656035.1 Myanophis thanlyinensis
TTATATATAAAGAGAAGTTTCTTATATATAATGGAATCCTGCTGAATCAGTTACTTGTCTGTGCTTCTGAATGTGATAGCTGCTGTAAACTTTGACAAGATAGAAGGGACCAACCCACTGCAACATTAATTTCATTCTGTTGTGCTGCCATGAGGTGTACACTGATTCCTTTGTGTTCTGATATGCATGTCATCACAATTGCAAAGGGCAGAAGTCACTGGATTTGCTCAGTATCTCTGATGCTCATTGTAGCTGTGCGCTGTCTATTCAACGATAAAGTTGAATAAAGGAAACTGTAATGGTGCCCTCTTGACAAGACTTGAATAATGGGAAGGAATGGTCTAACATCAGATTATATTAGAGTCAACTGTTTGGCTTGTTTACCAAGCACGGAAGATAATTAACAAGGAATCCTGATCATCATTCAGTGTACCAGTTTGGTCTCTGGATGGGTTGGCAAGTATAAACTAGATATTTGCAGCAGTTGAAGGAACGTTGGAGTGAACCAGGCATTCTTAAATTAATGAAAACACCAAGTTACTTTCATGTCGCCTTTCCAGAGTGAGTGATTCCAACATGCAATATTTTCTTACAAGAAAATTCACCTCCAACTAGGAAAAAACATGTCTGGGTTTCAACAATTCAATTGTCTTCACTGGGCCCTTCCTACGTATGTTGAATCATAGATACTGTGAAACTTCAAGGTCCTTGCTCAGTTCATGGGCGTCCCATGAATGTTCTCTCCAGTTGCCAGTATAATTTCTTTCTCATTTTCAAGAACCCTCTCACCTAAGGCAGACAAAGCAAGCAATATTAATTATAAAACCTTCCCCCGCACACTTGTTTCCTTTGGAAAAGCATGCACATTGAAATGTAGCCTTTAAATAGTTTTGCAAAGGCATTAACTAAGTGAAAGCATTCATATAACCAGGAGCCTAATATGGTATTGTACCATGTGAATTCCTTCCGTCCTTCCTTCCTTCCTTCTTTCCTCCCTCCCTCAGAAAACTACAGAAATACAGCATTTCTGTTACATGAAAGAGAGTGGGAAATCTATGTATATAAGCTGAATTGTAAGAAAAGAAGAAAGCATTAGGAAACCACATAATGTCTTAAGGTTATTATGCCAGTTTATCTGGATAATCGTGAACTTTCTTTTAATTTCATGTGCTATCAGACTGAATCGTCCTCATCTCTAAATTCATACCTTAGCATTAGTCTTCTGTCCTCAAATTCTGGGTTTAAAAATACTTGAATCTTAATCTGAGCTGAGTACTTCATGAATTCATAGGCATAACTGCACAGTTTTCTTGCCTACATGGTGGAAATGTCTTGGCATTCTATCCATTCAGGATGGTTTTCCACTCTACTTTAGTCAACAAACCTGATTTTCTGTAGAGATAACCCCATCCAAGTATCAAGCGGGTTTGACCTTGTTTAGTTTCTGAACCCAGATAGTCAGCCAAGTGCCAAGATGTATTAAATGGAAAACCGAAAGACCATCACCATGATGCTGAAATTAGTTTACAGGCTTTATTATTCCCACTGCTTCTGGTGCATCATTTAAATTGGACACGTAGATCCTTCAAGAGTAGAAGAGGCATTCTTCTGAAGGCCCTCAGATTCCAAACTCAGAAAGTAATGAGATAATTGGTAGAAGAACTGTAGCAACTGTGATCTGGAAAGAGGACATCTGAATGCGACTTAAAAGAAAAGCTTTCACTGCCCTCCCTACCGATGGAAAATCCGATAGATATCCTTCCATGACTGCTAGCTAACTCACATGCAGATGATTCACCTTGCAGTTCTTCTTCCCACCATATGTGGGCACTGCATGCAACAGTCAAGGAAGCTGCATGGAATATTTGGAACAATTTCTAGCTGTGGCTGGATTATCTTCTAAATTATTTTGCACCTTTTCAGTTTGTTATCCTCTGCTCCTCTGTTATCTTTTTCTTTCTTTCTCATCTGAGCTGTAATAATATAACATCTGACTTTAATGTTGGCAAGCAGGAACTCATTGAGTTTCAGCAGTAGAGTCCTGTTTTAAAGTGATAGGTGAAGCTATAATCCATCCTAGGACCACTGTTATGTCATATGATTGACTTATCTTTTGCAATCCTCTGAGAACCCTTCAAACACCATTTATTCCTTTAACCCATTAGGAAGATACAGCTTGAAAGTCTCAAGATCTGCTGTCTGAAATTAGTATTACTGTTTTTTTGGAAGTGCAGATTGCTTCATGGTACTTTACTATATTTCATCCAGAGCCATAGATGTCAGCAATTTTATTATCAGTTCCTGCAGTTTTATCATTTCTTAGATCGGCATTAACTCAAGGCACAAGCGTGTTTATGATGAGCCTTTCTGCATAAAAGCGAGCAGATAATTTTGTGAACTCAAGCCATTCCCCACAACTCCTGCATGCCTAATTTGTAGTCAAATTGTTGCAGCTGTGCCAGTCTCAAACCCCACCCAATCATTTGTCACTCATTGGTGATGTTGTCAGACACCCAATCAAAGGGTCAATCAAGATTGTCACTCAGGAGAAATTCAATTGCCAGGAAGAGGTGGAAAGTATCAGACTGGGATGCAACAACCTGGAGGCAAGAGGGCATTAAATTACACATCAAGTCGTTTTGCAAACTTCTGACACAACAAAACTTCTTTGCAGGCAAGGAATAATGGATAGAAACTGATCAAGGAGAAGTTCAACCTAGAGATAAGAAGATTGGACTGCCATCTGTCAGAAATGGTGTAGGGCAGTGGTGGCAAATCTTTTTGGCACTGAGTGCGGAATGTGAGTGCGCGTCTGTAGTTTCCACGCATGCATGATTCACATGTGCACCTTTTGCATGCACACACTGCAGTCACACCTGCATGCACAGTCACGTGGGAACTGCTTTTATTCTTTATTTATTACAGAATTTATATTTCAGGGTTTCTAATGTGCACCGGAAGGTCTGCTGGTCTACAATGGTCCGAATCTCCGGGGGCAATTCGTTCCACATGGAGGGTGCAGCCACAGAGAAGGCTCATACCCTCGGGGCTGTCAGACGGCACCATCCCAACAGTGGAACCCCGAGGAGGCCTGCCCTGTGGGAGCACATCGGTCGGCTGGAGGCTGACGGTGGCAACAGGCGGTCCCATAAGTACCCAGATCCCAAGCCATGGAGCGATTAAAAAGGAGTACCAACACCTTGAATCACACCCGAAAGGCTACAGGGAGCCAGTGCAGCTCATGCAGTAGAGGTGTAATATGGGAGCTCCTCGGAGCTCCCACAATCACCTGCGTGGCCGCACTCTGCACCAACTGCAGTCTCTGGATATTCTTCAAGGGGAGCCCCATGTAGAGAGCATTGGCATAGTCTAGATGGGAGGTCACAAGGGCAGAAGTGACTATACGGAGGGCACCCAGATCCAGAAAGGGTCGCAACTGGAAGACCTACAGACCTGATAAAAGGCCCCCCTGAAGATGGTTGCAATATGATATTCCAACGACAGCCATACATCCAGGAGGACACCCAAGTTGCGAGCCCTTTCCGTGGGGGACAAAAGCTTATCCCCCATGGCCAGCAATGGAGTAAGCTGGCTGTATCTGGGCGCAGGAAACCACAGCGACTCAGTCTTGGATGGGTTGAGCTGGAGCCTGTTTTGACCCATCTAGTTCTGCACGGCCTCCATGCAATGGCCATCACTTCGACGGCTTCATTGGGGTGGCCTGGAGTGGAAATGTGCAGCTGAGTGTCATCACCATACTGATGAAAACTCACCCCAAAGCCATGGATGATCTCGCCCAGTGGCTTCACATAAATGTTGAACAGCAGGGGTGAGAGCACCAACCCCTGAGGCACCCCACAAATTAGGGGCCTTGAGGCCGATCTCTGCCCCCCTGTCAACACAAATTGCGAGCGGCCAGAGAGGAAGGAGAACCACCATAACACGGTGCCTCCCACTCCTAACCCCCCAACCACTGCAATAAGACACTGTGGTCAACAGTATCAAAAGCCGCTGAGAGATATAATAAGACCAGGACACAGGAATAACCCCTGTCCCGTGCCTTCCAGAGATCATCAACCAATGCGACCAAAGCCGTCTCTGTGCTGAAACTGGGCCTGAAACCCGATTGGAGAGGGTCCAGATATAATGCTTCATCCAGGTGCTGAGGAAGCTGTCGTGCAACCACCGTCTCAACAGCCTTTGCCAAGAAGCGAAGGTTGGAGACCGGCTGATAGTTAGACAACAAGGTTGGATCCAGGGATGGCTTCTTGAGGAGGGGTCTCACCACTGCCTCTTTCAAGGCAGCAGGCAAGAACCCCTCTCTCAGAGAAGCATTAATAATCCCCTGGAACCAACCTCGCGTCGCCTCCCAGGTGGCCAATACCAGCCAGGAGGGGCATGGATCTAATGAGCATGTGGTGGCATTAAGGCCACCCAGCAACCTGTCCACTTCATCTGGGGTCACAGGATCAAACTCAGCGCAGACGATCTAAACCAAATCCGGCCCCACCCCCCCATCCAGAGGAGCTCAGTCGGAATCCAGCCCACCATGAATCTGAGCAATTTTATCCTGCAGAAAATAAGAAAAATCCTTGGCTCATCTCTGAAAGGGATCCTCCCGCTCCCCAACTTCAAGAAGAGAGTGGGTCACCCTAAAAAGGGCAGCCGAGCGGTTTTCTGCGGACGCAATAAGGGTGGAGAAATGAGAACACTTTGCCATCCTTATCGCCACTAAGTATGTCCTAATATGAGATCGCAAAAGTGTTCGGTCAGATTCGGAGCGGGTGGCCAACCAACCACTCTCTAGGAGTCTTTTCTGGCGCTTCATCTCCCTAAGCTCCCCGGAGAATCAGGGGGCCAATTGGGATCGATGCTGGGTCAGAAGCCACAAGGGCACAGCCCTGTCAAGAGCCTCTGAGGCCACCCTCTCCCAGGCCTGACAGGGTCATGTGTGTGTGCCTCGGGAAATGGCCCAAGCTCTATCAGGAACCTTTCAGGATCCATTAGGCGCCTGGGGTGGAACCTTTTCATTGGCTCTGCCTCCCTGCGGTGAAGGGGTGTGGAATGGAAGTCCAGTCTGAGGAGTGAATGATCAGACCATGACAGGGGCTCAATATGAAGGTCCCCTCTGCCAAGATCATTCTGCCACTGATCAGAGACAAAAACATGCTTGTGCATGTGCAGTCATGTGGGTGTCACACAAAGTCTCACATGCTTGTGCCGTCACATAGGAGTAATGCGCATGTGCAGTCACATGGGAATAGTGCATATGCATGCATGCACAGTCGGTGAGTTGGGGCAATGGCTGGTGTGCCAGCAGAGATGGCTATGTGTGCCACCTGGGGCACGTGTGCCATAGGTTCTCCATCACTGGTGTAGGGTCTCCTGCTTGAGCAGGGGGTTGGACTAGATAACCTACAAGGTCCTTTCCAACTTTGTTATTGTACTGTGATTCATTACAGTGATTTTCAGATTGGCAACTTTAAGATGTGTGGACTTCAGGTCTCAGAATTCCCAAGCCAGCCATGAAAGAAACTGATCTCTTATAACAGAAGTGTTAGAGGAGTCTTCATTTGGGACATAATTCTGCAGCCAGGTTATTGTTCAAGAGGAGTAGTTGACAGTGTTTGATTTCAAAGGCTATTACTCAGTTCCCAGGCACTTTCCACATTTTATCATCCTCAAGCAACATGCTCACTGATCAAGTCATATATAATATCATCTGAAGAACAGTATTGTTCCCAGGTGGATTTCAAGATATTATTATAGTTGGTTGTACAGTCAGCCAGATGTTCAGACCAGATTTGGCATTTTTGTCCACCTATAGAGTCCTTACCAACAATCTGGAATAGGCAGGTGTTGATATTTAATAATTTTAAAGGTATTGTGGCATCCTGTAAGCTGCTCAACTAAAGCTGCCTTTTGCAATTGACTGATGGCACTTTTATCAATGCTGATGGTGTTCAAGTGGTGTTCCAGTTGTTCGTGGTCTGGTATTATTTGGTACTGAATTACTTTGTGCTTTTTTAAATTATGTGGGGTTTTTTTTAATTAAATGACTTCAGCAAGGCATTTGACAAAGTAGACTACTTCTTGGTAAAATAGAAAAAAGTGGGATAGATAGAATCACCACCAGATGGATTCGCAACTGGATAACAAACTACTCAATGAGTAGTCCTTAATGGGTCTACATCTACATGGAGTGAAGTAAGCAGTGGGGTACCATAAGGGTTCTGTCTTATAGTATTCTTCAATATCTTCATAAATGACTTAAATGAGGGAATAGAAGGGGAATTTACCAAATTTGCAGATGATACTAAGCTGGCAGAAATAGCTAACACCTTAGAAGATAGGCTCAAGATCCAGATGGATCTTGACAGACTCAAACACTGGGTCCTATCTAACAAAATGAAATTCAATGTAGAGAAAAGTAAAGTCCTACACTTAGAGAAGAAGAAAAACCAAAAGTACACACATAGACTGGTGAAACCAGGTTTAATAGCAAAAACTGTGAGAGGGATCTTGGAGTCTTAGTGGACAACCAGCTAAATATGAGCCAGCAGTGTTTGGCGGCAGCAAAAGAAGCCAATGCAATCCTAAATTGTATTAACAGAGGAATACAATTAAGATCAAGTGAGGTACTAATACCACTCTATAGACCAGACATGGGCAAACTACGGCCCGCAGACCACATCCGGCCCGTTGGGCTTTTTAATCTGGCCTGCCGAACTAATTACTAGCAGGAACCCTGCAGTTTTGAGGAAGACCCAGTTCAGGGAACGGAGAGCCCAGAAAAGCTGATTTTTGCCGGACACTGATGCATTTGCAAAAAAAGGAGACCGACAACACTGTTCCCACTGAAACTGAATGAGAGTTTATTACTGTGTTATTAAATTAATAAATTTGGAAAACATTTTTTCCAATAAACTAAGCACAATGGTGTTTTGCTGCCTGTTAAAGGCCAAATCTTTTCATGTAATGGTTTTTATATTTAATTTATATTAGTTCACACAAACATACCATTCTCCTACTCTGACCCGGCCCCTCTGTCAAATTTTAGAAACCATTGTGGCCCCGCGAGTCAAAAAGTTTGCCCACCCCTGCTATAGACCCTTAGTAAGACACACCTAGAATATTGCATCCAGTTTTGGTCACCACGCTATTAAAAAAGATGTTGAGACTCTAGAAAAAGTGCAAAGAAGAGCAACCAGGATGATTAGGGGACTGGAGACTAAAACATATGAAGAACGGTTACAGGAACTGGGTATGGCTAATCTAGTGAAGAGAAGGACCAGGGGAGACATGATAGCAGTCTTCCAATATTTGAGGGACTGCCACAGAGAGGAGTAGATCAACTTATTTTCCAAAGCAACTGAAGGCCAGATAAAGAATAAAAGATGGAAATTGATCAAGGAGAGAATCAATCTAGAAATAAGGAGGAATTTTCAGACACTGAGAACAATCAACCAATGGAACAGAAGTTGCCTTCAAAAGCTGTGGGAGCTTCATCACTGGAAGCTTTCAAGAAGAGACTGGACTGCCATCTCTCAGAAATGGTGTAGGATCTCCTGCTTGGGCAGGGGGCTGGACTGGATGATCTACAAGGCCCCTTCCAATTCTGTTAATCTTAATGTAGCATCTGAACTGAACTGATTCAGTATTGCTTAATGGCAGAAGTTAAACAAAAAGTGTTGAAAGCATTTGCAGGGACATAACTGTGTAAATGACAATAAGAGCACAGCTTCCAATGAATTTCAATGCAGCTTAATAGCTACGATTAAAAAAAAAAGTAGCTATTGCATCCAAATTATTGGTCCGGCATCAGACAGAAACCTGTGGGGAGCTATCAGTAGCTCTAATATTCACAAAGTCTACTTTCAGGTATTTAAATAGAGCCATAAGCTCGGTACATTTTATATAAAATAGCACCTGATAATTACCATTTAGATCTTAAATGCAAATTTACACCTTTTCAGCCCACTGAGCTAAACATACAGAACGGTAGCATAACCAGTCTTTCTAGGAACTGTGCATTATGTTTCGGTATCCCTGAAAGATGCCCACAATCACATGATTAAAGAATGAATTTTGTATATCATTAACCAGCGTCTTCTCTTTCATATTTGAGAATGGGGACACATTCATTTTCCGATAGAGTTTCATCCATCGCAAAACTAGGTAGCTAAGAGAAAAATGCAACTCCATCCTACAATTATTCTTTCCTTTCCACCCAACGCTTTCTTATGGTTGTTGTGATACATTATAAGAAAATCTGGTTTCCTTTGTGTCGTGAACAGCGTGCTACATCCTCAACACCTATTAGCCATTTTGATAAACTGCATCGGTTTGAAAGGAAAGAACATTTTCTAACTGGAAGAGAACAGCAAATATGTTTGCAAATAAACACAGTGGATTTGGTCCATGGCATTTTCGATGCAGAACTGAAAAGTGTGATACACATTTTGGCAGGGTCAAATTGATCAAGATATCAACCTGGAAACAAAATCTTTAGATTATGATTCTATCTGTTAGATTGGTAACTTAAAGCCCATTTAATGCAGCAGGGCTTACTTCTGAGTAAATATGCATATTATTAGGTAACACTGTAATAATTAATTAAGCATTGTGTAATTTGTAGTATGCAAATGGTTGAAGACAGTCCATGCTAGAGACAGTTCAACTAGTGATTACTGTTGCAAAGAACTGCTGGTATGATAGTAAATGAAGGTAGAGCAGAACTACAGATAGAGATCTGGAAATATGGGAAGTCGCTGCCAATGAAGAAAATGGGGTGGTGCTAATTGACTGATTGTTTGACTTATTGAGGTCTCAGGGTATATTTATTTTATTCTGAAGCTGTAATGCATAACGAACATCGTTGCAGATACCAACTGAACAAGACAATTTATTAAACATCCCAGGTTGGAATTCATCCATGCGCCCATAAAATATGCAATATTGCACTGGCATAATAAATACATAAATGACTGTTGAAATATTGATTATTAGGGATGTGGAGGCTCAGCAGCAGCTGGAAAGCTAATAGTCCAGGTTTGAGACCCAAGTGCCATACAACAGAGTGAACTCCTATTACTTTCCCCAATTCCTGCCCATATAGCAGTACAAAATCCTAATTTCAACCCTGAAATACAATTCGTCTTCTTTAAAGATTAGTTCTTCATTTGCTTACATCCAATACACAGAATCGTGCTGGACTATCTCCTTTCTACTTCTTATCCCAACAGATCTACTTGGCAGATTCTAGGGAGTAGCTATGGTAAATCTCTTCCACTGTTCCTATCCAGTGATCTGTGATTAACAGATTAACAGAGATGGAAGGGACCACAGTTGTAGGTCATTTAGTCCAGCAGTCACCAACCAGTGGTCCATGGACCATAAGAAAATTTTGGTGGTCTGCAGAAAAATTATTTGCATTTTTATATTGCACTAAATCAGGGGTCAGTCATTAGACAGATCATATTAATGGTCCGCGGGATTTAAAATTATGAATTTAGTGGTCCCTGAGACCCAAAAGGTTGGGGACCCCTGATAGTCCAGCCCACCCTCCCAAGCAGGAGACCCTACACCATTTCTGACAGATGGCAGTCCAGTCTCTTCTTGAAAGCCTCCAGTGATGAGGCTCCCACAACTTCTGAAGGCAACTTCTGTTCCATTGGTTGATTGTTCTCACTGTCAGAAAATCTCTCCTTATTTTTAGATTGAATCTCTCCTTGATCAGTTTCCATCCATTATTCCTTGTCTGGCCTTCAGGTGCTTTGGAAAATAAGTTGATCCTCTCCTCTCTGTGGCAGCCCCTCAAATATTGGAACTGCTGTCATGTCTCCCCAGGTTCTTCTCTTCACTAGACTAGCCATGCCCACAGTTTTTCCTATGTTTTAGTCTTCAGTCCCCTAATCATCTTGCTTGCCCTTCTCTGCACTCTTTCTAGAGTCTCAACATCTTTTTATACCGTGGTGACCAAAACGGAATGCAATATTCTAGGTGTGATCTTGGAAAACAGCTTGACCCTTTCCTCTCTGTGGCAGCCCCTCAAATATCTGGATTATCTGATCCCTTCCTTCCTTCCTGCCTGCCGTCCTTCCTTCCTGTTCACTGTGATCCACCCCACCATCTCCCCCTTTATAGACACCATCCATCACAATTAGTCACCTGGAACTTCCCATATTCTGTAGCCACATTTTTAGGTAGAAGAGCAAGATACAAATAAACTCTAATTAAATAAATCAGTAGAGTGAATGAGCGAACTCCAAGACTGAATATTTTACCCATGGATAAAAATTCATTGTGAAATATAAGTGCTATGACATTTATTAAGAACAAACCTGGATGACAGCTGATTACTGTGGAGTTTGTTAATCATGGCACTGAGTCAGGGCAAGATTTCTCACCTTTATGAATGATATTTTTTTTGGGTGTGGAGGGGGGGAATAAAAGTATTTCAAAGGTGTTTCTGATCATAAGGAAAAAAAGGATTGACATATGCTTAAATTAATAGGCATATGGTTTTCTTTTCCCCTTCTGGGATTTTTTTCTCACTTTCCCATTCTTTATTTCAGGTGAAAAAATTCAAGCCCATTTTAAAACACCTGCAGAGCTACCACTGGTGATAATTATGCTTCAGGTAACCTAGTAAGGAAAGCAGTAAGGAAGGAAGGAACCCCACCAATATTTTTAAATATGAAAACAACTCAATTTGACAGAGATGTCTGTTGCAGGCGAGCAACACTGACAGTGAGTAAAATTCAATTCTCTTTCAATTATAATGATACAGATAAATGGTATCTTCACCCAGGTTCCAGAAATATATTTGTTCAATGTGTAAAGAAAAAAAAAAGTGATTTCTACGATGTGATGCATTCATTCTTCTCCCCCATTTCATTTACAAGATCCAGACTGACATTCATCCTCTCTAAAATCCCCTAATAATTCTCAAACAATATCATGGAGTGCAGAGATGATGGTCCTAAGAAAATGGTACCATCTTAAAAGCTTAGTCAGATCAGACCATGGACCACCTTATTCCAGCATCTTCTTTCCCATAGCAGGCAACCAGATGCTTCTGGAATTGTCCCAAGGAGAAGGTAAGGAACACTCCAGTTAAAACATATTCTTCTCCTGCTGGGGTTCCTCTGCAATGATTTGGAAGTTTTCTCAGAGATGCTTTTAAACTTATATATTCTGTTGAACAAATGCACTATTATGACTACCTTAATTTTTTTTCCAAAAGGCAGCTGGACTTTCTTGGTCAGTTAGAACTGAAACATTTTCAAAGGAAAAAAAAAAACAAAGAAAGTTCAACTCTGACCTGGATAATTGAGAATCTCCATAGACATTCTAAAACTCATTTTATTCAGCATCATTACATGAATCCTCATCAATGCCTCTCTTACACACACTAGTAATTCTCTCACTAGTATTAATCCAGATAGTTATTTTCATGCTGCCTTCTGAGGAAGGTATCAGAGACGCTTGATTGTTTTGGGTTGACTGCGTTTCTGTTCTTTTTTCAAGCTCTATTATATATATATATATTTCAAAATACAGCAAGTAGAACCGGAGATAACCATAGTCCATAGACGGGGGAAACCATAGTTTTATATGTGGACATTCAATCTCAGGAAATTTATACACATTTCACTGCATTTTGTACCATGTATGACTGTGTATGTGATGAATAAAATTTGATTTGATTTGATTTGAATGGATTCTCAGGGCAAAACTGAGGGGTTTGGTTTTTATAGGAAGTTTAAGTAAATATTTATTCAAGCAGTTCTTGCAAGAATAAATATTTACTTAAACTTCCT
>JAEANM010021543.1:0-11825 GCA_017656035.1 Myanophis thanlyinensis
CCAGCAGCTCGAGTTTCAACTGAGACCACAGAGCAACTGGATCCCATGTCGTCTCACCAAGGCAGCTCCACCCCTTCACTACCTTGTAAGTATTTTTGATGATCAGTTATAATAACTACACATATGCTTTACACTCTGCTCAAAATAAAACTGTTGAATGCACATTATCCTGCCATGAAGTTGGAATGACTGTTGTAGGCTTGGAAATGCAGAATTTTAGGATTATTGCTTTTGAGAAGTGTTGAAAAATAGCATTGATACTACATTTCTGTTATCTTTGTGCCACCACTTCAAATATGTTTTTCCTGAATACTCCCCAAAGTGAATTACTTACACATAAATGTCAAGATCCAACATCCAGATAAAAGTGCCAGCATGCACTTCATAGTAGTTCGCACAGGATATGCAGAAATAATAACATGTGTCACTAAAATGAGTTTGTTAAAATGTATAAACTGCAGGATGAATTCTTCTTTGTGTAAACAAACCACAACTAATCTGATCCTTCACATTCAAAGAATAATTCAATTTTACAGTCACTAGCCTACAACACAGGCAGAATAGTTCCCACAAAAGGAAGAGAAGCATTATATTCTTCAAAAAGCTTCTTATATCCCATGGGCTCAAGGGTTCCCTGAATGGGTGAGGAATGATTTAGGAAGATAAGGGAAATGGAAAACTGCCAGATATCAGCAGACAAGTATATAGATCTATCACCATTATTTAAAGTTTTCAACCTCTGAGAAATAGTTACCAGAACAGAAACGCTTATGAATTGAGAAATGATATACCTATGTTATAGTTATCATTATATCATAATCTACTCCATAATCTAACAGGTAAAATTCTGTGGTCAAAAAATTCCAAAATATTATAAACTAGTTTGCTTTAATTACAGGGAAGTAGAATTAAATTGGACATTAGGCAAAAATTCTGAACATTAAGAGTTTATCAATATAACAAGAACTGACTCAGGACTTGCTTCTTGATGGACTCTCATTTTCTGGAGTTATTTACACAAAAGCTGAATGGTCTATCACGGATATTATAAAAGTGGATTCCTATACTGGAATACATAGCCCTCAAATTTATGATAATCAAATAAACTAAAATAATAAATATG
Source organism: Myanophis thanlyinensis (assembly GCA_017656035.1). NCBI lineage: Eukaryota > Metazoa > Chordata > Lepidosauria > Squamata > Homalopsidae > Myanophis > Myanophis thanlyinensis. The sequence goes on from JAEANM010021543.1 coordinate 1,124, forward strand.
TTAGTAACAAATAGTACAGGAAATTTGAAATATATTCTTCCACTTTAGAGCAGGCATTTAAAATCAAATTAAAAGCATGTTTATGGAAATGTTGAGGGGGAAATCCTGGAGCTGAAAACACATTAATATTTTCTTCTGTTTCTTGCTTCTTGATCACTTGAGATTTGCTCAACAGTAACTGGGACTGCTAGAATTGCCATTGCTTAAGCATAATTTTTACATGATTTTTGCTTAACTATGCACTTAATAACAGTTGCCAGTCTCAATGAGGGTCATTAAAAGGTTAAGTGAGAACTATCTGTAAATCTCATTTAGAGAGCTCCTGATTGTATAACCTACAAACTATATTAGGAGTTGTAATTATCCTATTCTAGATGTAGTGTAGAGAGATAATCCACAGGATGGGTTTATCTGTCATTTCCTAGATCTGATAACTGAGTTGCAGAAGCTTAAAAGGGCCAGGTTCCTCCCCATCCCAGCTTCTACTCAGTCAACAGTCTAGATCTGACTGAAGATTATCTCCTCTATACCTTCAGAGAAAAATCTTTCTTTATATCCTATTTCTACAAATCATGAGTCTTGCTATCAGAGGGCACATAACAACCATTTATTAGGGACCTGGGAGCTGCTGAAAATTTTTAGCATATTTCGGGAGGGAAAGCCCTGTCAGTTTCCTACCCTTTCGGCCTGCATAGGCCATGGCCTCATAAACTTCTGCAACTCTCCTTGTGTTGTGCAAGCTAGTTAGTCTGGCCATATCCTCATCGAGGCCGCCAGGACACGAGCGGTGTTATACACAGTGCCTTGGAGCCTCTGAACAGCAGGGTTGAAATGGCCTGTGGAGGCGGCCTCCTTGACCACAGGCTCTTAGAGATTTTCCCTTTGCCTGCCTTACCCACCGCCACTCCACGGCAGCAGTTTACCGTTTTATGTGAGGCTCGCTTCTAAGAGCTGACCCACTGATTAAGTGATTGTGCCCGATCTAAGTGTGACGGATGAAACTGCTTCAGGCCCTTGGAAGGCTTTCTCTCTTCCACTCCCACCGCCGCCTGAGGCGACTGGAGTATGACGCTGCACCTACGGCCAATTCGACATAGGGTCAGACCACTCCTCCCTTTGGCAGGATCCTGGGGATTGAGCCCATCCACACCCCACCACTTCCCGAGGCAGCGGGGAGAAGGCCCAGTGCCTGCAGCTGCCTCTGAGGCCATGGGCCATTATTATCTGAGAGCAAGCACCAGGCTTTAAGGCAGGCTTCAGGGGATTCATCACACCCCCACCCTTGACACCACTCCTGAGGTGTCAGGGGGCATGGTGCAGTGCCTATGGTTGCTTCTGAGGCCGTGGGCCAGCAGATCTCATTCCGCATACAATGTGGATGCACCAAACCTCGCAGCAGCCCTCTCCGGTCCCCAGCGTGCCAATGCTGGTTGTGAAACAACAGGATGCCTCCATCCACCATTTTGCTGATAATCTTCAATTGTGGATCTGATGGGGTTTAAAGTTCAGCACTCCACCACAGTCGCTACCGAGGTCGTGGGTGGGCAGCACCTGGGAGGATGCCGTAGGTCAGCAGTTGCTTCCGAAGCCACATTGACCTGGCATCTGGAGACTACTGCTTTGGACTTGGCTCCGCCATTTCCACTGCGGCCACCATTTGGTGTTCCTATCCTTTGCACATTTACTAGAGCCAGCAGTGTCCACTACCGAGGCCACGGCTGCCAGGGCATATCAGCCTCAGTCCCAAGCAAACCATAGTTGTTAAGCCTTTACCTTCTGTACGAGGCCATTGGAAATGTAACATGGACCTAATAATCTACCTGCCTCCCTCTGCAGCTAGCAGCAGAAAGATAGAGCAATAACTCTGTTCATCCCACAGCTCGCAACTAACCTCTCTTCTCTTTCCATTTGAGACAGGATGGAGCATTCAGTGGAAATTGCCAGCCGAGCTTTGTCACCACAGTCAGATCAGCACCAGAAATGCACCTCCAAGCGCAAACATCTGACCTTAGATTCTAAGTCTAAGAAGGTCAAGGGAAAAACCCCAGGCAAAATTTCTCACGCTGAAGAAAAGAATGTCAAGCCTAAAAGGACATTTTGGACTGGGGGCTTTTCTGCTGAACAGTATTAGTTATTGCTTTGGATATTATATGGGGCCTTTTAGCTTTGACACATTTTTTCTTATTTCTGCAAGGCCACTGGGTTGGAAGAGTGGAGGTTGATAGAACCGACTCGGGGTTGTTATCTAGTCTGCATTCTTTTAACATAGTTCTCATGGGAAAGTTTCTCTGGGCTGTGAACACCTGCAATGGGAAGTACTGGGTGGAACACTGGAACTTTCTTTGAAGGGGTTGGTGAAAAATTAACATGTGATAATTAGTGGGGTAGAACTTTCAGTTTTACTTGGGTGGAGAAAGCACGGGAATTTTAGATTCAGGATTTCTCCAGACCGTACCAGAACAATGTCTTCAATAAAATCTTATTCTATGGACTTTCATCTCTTTGGAATTCTGATTGCGTTGCTGATGTTGTGTGGAACCCTGACAAAGGATGCTCTTCATAGGCAAAGGGCTCTAGAGTGCCAGTGCTCCAAATCCATCAGGCACCAGGCTCCTCATCAAGGCACGTCTACTAATGACTGCCCGGTATCTCCCCCAGCGGAGGTGGTGAAGGCCCCGCAGCCTCAAACACTGGCATTGTCTCCGGATCAAAGAGGTAGTCGGGAGCCCAGTCCACAGATCACTACTGATAACCAGAGGCCCAATGCCAGTAACGATTCTATTCCTCAGGAATCAGCTTCCATCGAGCGACCAATGTTCCCAGCTCCCCGTTTCTGGGTCTCTCTCTATGGAGGACTTGCAAGCCAATCTGATGGTTCACATGAAGGAGATGATTGCGGATGCAATCGCGCATGCCCATCCAGCAGACACGGGTGGACCATCCTCCGGTACATCAGCGGACCACCTCTCAACTTCCTTGTGCCCATCCTCTCCCGTATCACAGGGTGACTGGGACTACATGGACCCTAGCTCCCCTTCATCTTCCATCCTCCATCTCCTCCATCTTCTCAAGAGACAAAGAGCTGGTCCTCTCCAACGATGGCACAGATTATGCTGAACCACTGGCAATCGCGGAGTTATTACGGCCTTCATTATTTACGATACTTCTCAATAAGGCAAAAGCCATTACTCAACTCGATGGTGGGCCAACTTCCATCACCAATCAGCCTGTTCCCCCCAAACAGGTGGCAGCCCAACTTCTGTTCACCACCCAAACCACCAAGAGGTTCTAGCCCCTCAATTATTCACAGACCTGGTACAAAGGCAATGGGACGTCCCAGCGGCCAGCTGGCCACCCCTTAACTCAGAGAGGTGTTTCTATATTGTGGCAGACAGCTTTACCACTGCCCTCGAACCTCTGAAGGTGGACAATCCCATTCTCATGCTTGCATCCACAAGTGCTGACTCGGATGATGATCTAAAGTTTGACAACAAGAAGATCAAGCAGATGCTCCAGACAGGCCACCAGGTGGCCTCCACCTCAGCCTCTTTCTTCAATCGAGCAACTCTCCTCTGGCTTCATGAGCTGCAATCTAGAATCGAAGCAGACAATATATAACTCCACCAAGATACTAATAAATTAATCACTGCAGCAGAGTTCTCCGCAGACGCCATCCTCCATGTGGCTAAGTTTGCAGAGAGCTCAGTTGGCTCATTGGTGGTAAGTCATCGGATTTTATGGCTGAAACATTGGCAGGCTGACCAGCGTCAAAGATGGAAATTGGCATTGGCCCTCTTCACCAGCTCTCACCTATTTGGGGATGCCTTGAAGCCAGTCTTTATAGAGTCCAAGGATGGCAGGAAGCAGATGACTCCTAGCTCTAGTTCAGCGGATCGCAGGAGGTCGTTATTTTCACCGCCAGTCCTTTTGGCCAACTGAGGACTTTAATCTGCCAGGACAATGACAGGCTGCCTCTCATTTGGAACGCCAACAGTCATGGCTGTACCAAGGCAGACAACAGCCCTTCATTCAGCAAGCCAAATAACTCTGGACCCTGCCTTCCCATTGGTGGCTGTCTTACATTCTTTGACAACCAATGGGAGGAGACAATGACCAACGTCTGGGTAAGGAAGACAGTTTGGTACGGACTTACCTTAGAACTTCAAGACGAACCCCTCAACAGGTTCATCGAATGCCCAGTCTCCAGGAATCCTCTTCATCAAGCTCTAATGTGAGGGGTCATTGCTCATCTAATCCAAATGTGTGCTATACAGCCCGTACCAGCAGAGTTTCAAGGTCAGGGCTTCTACTCCATCCTCTTCGCCATATCAAAGATGTCAGGGGGGTGGTGCAGTTTCCAAGCTTCCATCCACCCAGTTTTTGTAGTTGTACTATATTTGCACAACAGACTATCTGGTTTACTTAGGAGCATTGACTCCACCCCCCCCCCCCAAAAAAAAAAGCCTTGGGCTTTTTTTCCTCTCAGCCTTCAGATTCTCAACTCAATATTGCCATGGATTTGGGGTGGTGCTTTTAGGAGTCTAGACTAGAATCTTGTGGCATCCTATTAACAGATGCGACTCCTGCTGGATCAGAATTCATGACAGTAAATAGCTTCCTGGTCTGCTTCCTCCTCTTCCTTGGTGACTGAGAGATATATTATGCTACAAAATGCTCTTTGCTCTTATTCCCCTTTCTTTCTTTTGGAGAGAGGAATTATACACATATACTTGACATGCACTCTCCCCTCTTATTGCTATTGTTGTCTATCAATCTCCTATATAACAACAAGTGAATGGATGCTGATTGTAGCCATTTTAAAATGCATTAACGAATGATGTGAAACATATTGCATATTTATATGTGTACTATATCTATATCTATAAGGTTATTCAATAGGCTGTAGTTGGTGTTATCTGGATTCAGAAGCTCAACTTCAACACACCTGGTTTTAGAAGTCAAAAACATCCCAGAAGAAAATCACTTTGTTTTATCTTCTTAGCAAGATAATTGCATGGACATGATTTTGAAACAAGCATGAAGGAAGTTTGTTTCATTAGGAAAAAAACATGAAGGAAGTTTGACTAAATGAAACTGTAACTTTTAGGGCAATTCCAGTCTACATTTCCTCTCCATTGCTGGTTGATTGATTTTATTGGCTGCCCATATTATGACAGGGTAACTTTAAATTTAACAGTGATTTCTGACTGCTTTCCCTTCCATTGATCTTGAAATATGCAAAACAGGCAAAGACCATTTTGAGCAATTCACTACCCTCCCTCCAGCTCACCAATAGAATGTGCAATGTAATTCAGAGTTTTCTGTCTCATCAAACTTCTTGCAAATCCTGCTGCAATAAAAGTTCTCTTATTCTCCATTGATGCACAGGAAATAAAACAAATTGTTTATACTTGTGTATGTTTACAGAATATAATGTGTGCTTTTATTTATTTCTAAAAGAAAAAAGTACTTAGTACAAAGAGACATGTATGAAATAGAGAGGCCACAATTTATATAATACAATATTGCCCAAACTTCCAGTAGAATATGTTATAGATTGCCAAATTTTGGACATTGTGATGGAAATATCTTTTTTTGCACTTTCCTACATCCATACCCATCATCTTGCTATTCCCTTTTGGTAAGCAACATTGTGCAAAGATAAGGAGCAACAAAAAGACATTTAAAACATATTTAAAGAAAAGGAAAGAAAATATTCCTAAAACTAGTTTTTATCCACACTATTTGCTAAATATCCATACTTTTTTTCCCTTACAAACATTTCCTTTTGCCAAGAGGAAAACAAAGATTAGAAATTAACTGATCATGTAGTCATTTTAAATAGTTTTATTTAACACTGCCATAATCTCTCTATATAGCAATCTTTTGGTTTATATTCCTTAACACGAAGCAGCTCTTCTTTTTCACTGAATATATTTCTTGGAAACTGGAGCATGGAAAGAATTTCATAAATACATGATGAGAAATATGACTTGTATCTGCTATGTATTCTTTATGTATGAAAAAAAGTGAGAAAGAAGTAAAAGACCAATCTGATATAAAGGGAGGTTCCCAGATTCATGGTCTAGATTATAATATGCATAAAATAACTTGCAAAGAAAAGCTTTAATACAGCAGTGAAGAAGTTTTGGCACAAAACTTAGTGTAGCTGTTAAGTGTTCTCTTAAGCTTCTGAATTTGTATAGGTGATTGCACCTGAAATATCAGGGCTAGTCTGAGCTTTAGCAAAGTTGATGAAAACCTAGAACGAAACCAAAAATATTGCATGAAATTAAACATATTCTGTTTTTCAGAGAGTTTCTAAATGGACTTCTTACATCTAGTATAAGTATGAAATTAAAGTATTCATGTTGTGGTTAATAAAATAAAGCAGATTCTTAACAAGAATGAAGAAATCTGCAGATACTGCTGAGATATCTCTTATCTGACAGCTCTTATTTCACCAAATTTGTAACATTCAACCTAAATGAATTTCAGACAAAGCCATTTGCCTCTTGTTGGTATTAATAGCTGATTCCTATATTAGGGGCCAAAGGCTATATTTCACCCAGAGGGGTAGAGTACAAATGAATTTGTATTTCAACCCTTCCTCCAAATGACTTTGAAGATTAAGATGGGGGTGCTTTTATTAGGAATTCTTTCCCCAGAGATCAAGAGTGTTATTTACTAGGCATATGGCTAAGGTCTACCTATTCTTTCAAATCCATGTTCATTAGCAATACTGAATCCAAAATATTCAGGTTGTAATACAGTGTTTTATCTTGGAATAGCAATAGCAAGATGTTATTATTTTCAAGATTCACTAAAGTGAGATAGAATATTTTAAAAGAAAAACAAATTAATGTTTTTATAAATTTTCAAGAAAATTCAGAAATGGACTTAAATGGCAGGAAGCTTTAGTTATGTTACCATCAATGTGTGAAATTAGACATTTTATAGAATGTCAAAAATGGGATGTCAAAGTATGAAATGCTTAATATTTCACACATTTCCTAGGCATTCTATGTAATGCCAAAAGGCACACTGGCAAAGTATAAAATATTTGTGCTAAAATGCCATTCTTTCCTTCCTTGTTACAAGAAGTAGGTTAGACTAGACTAGACTAGACTAGACTCGACTAGGATTTGGAAGCTCTTGCTCAAGCAGGAGATCCTATACCATTTCAGATAGGTGGCTGTGCATCCTTTTCTTAAAAACCTCCAGCAATGAAACTCCTATAACTTCTGAAGGCAAACTATTCCACTGATTAATTGTTCTCACTGTTAGGAAGTTTCTCCTTAATTCTAGGTTGCTTCTCTCCTTGATTAGTTTCCAATCATTGTTTCTTGTCCTGCCCTCTGGTGCTTTTGAAAATAATTTGTTCCCCTCTTCTTTGGAGCAGTCCCTCAAATATTGGAATATACAGTAGCTATAATGTCACCCCTACTCCTTCTTCTGTCTAGACTAGCCAAACCCAAATCCTGCAATTGTTCTTTATACGTTTTAGTCTCCAGGGCTTTGATCATCTTAGTTGCTCTTTTCTGAACTTTTTCCAAAGTTTCAACATCTTTTTTGTAATGTGGTGAACATAATTGGTTGCAGTATTCCAGATGTGGCCTTGCTAAGGCTGTCAAGTCTAAAAGGACATTTTGGACTGGGGGTTTTCTGCTGCAGAATATTGGCCATTGTTTAAAGTATGATTTGGGGCCTTTTAGCTTTGACACATTTTTTCTTCTTTCTTTTGCAAGGTCGCTGAGAGGGCAAAGGGGGTAAAGACAACTCGGAATCTTGTTTGCATTCCTTTAGGTCTGGTGCTCATGAGAAAGTTTCTCCGTACAGTTGACACCTGTGGGGGAATGTCTTAAGGGGTCATTGAATCTCTTTTTGAAGGGGTTGGTGAGAAATTAATATGTGATAATTAGTGGGGTGGAACTTTCAGTTTTACTTGGGTGGAGAAAGCCTGGGAACTTTAGAATCGGGATTTCTCCAGGCCCTACCAGAACAATGTCTTCAATATAATCTTATTCCTTGGACTTTGTCTCTTTGGAGTTCTGATTGTGTTGCTGATGTTGTGTGGAACCCTAACATTGGCTTTATAAAGCTGTACTAATACTTCATGTGATTTTGATTCTATGCCTCTGTTTATACAATGAAGGATTATATTAGCTTTTTTGGCTGCTGCTGCACACTGCTGGCTCATGTTGAATGATCATCCACTTTGACTCCAAGGTCTCTCTCACAGTTATTGTTTTTGAGCCAGGTTTTGCCTAATCTGTACTTATATCTTTGATTTTTTTTCCTCCTTAAATGTAAAACTTTGTTTTCTCTACATTAAAATTAATTATGTTGGATAGGGCCCATTGTTCGAGTTTGTCAATATTTTTTTGGAACCTGAGCTTGTCTTCTGGGGTTTTGGCCATTCCTGCCAGCCTAGTGTCATCTGCAGATTTGATGAGTTCCCCTTATATTCTCTCATCTAAGTCTTTTATGAAGATATTGAAAAGTACTAGACCTAAGACAGAACCTTGTGGTACCTCATTGCTTACTTCCCTCCATGTAGATGTAGGCCCATTAAGGACTAGGGTACTAATTGAGCACAGATTGTCAGCCAGCCAGCCATAAATCCATTTGGTGGTGATGTTGTCTATTCCATATTTTTCTAGCTTACTGAGAAGCCGTCTGTGGTCTACTTTGTTGAATGCCTTACTGAAATCTAAGTTGACTATGTTCACAGATTTTGCTGGTTTATTAATTTAGTCTTTTTATCAAAGAATGAAATAAAATTGGTGAGGCATGATCTGTTTTTAACAAACCCATGCTGGCTACTAGTTTATTTGTTTCTAAATGTTTGCTGATCTGTTTTTGATTATCTTTTCCAGGATTTTTCCAAGTAGTGATGTTATAGACTAATTGCTCTGTAGTTTCCTAGGTCAGTTTTTTCTTTCTTTCTTGAAGATGGGAACCTCATCCACTCTTTTTCAATCCTCAGGTACTTTCTCAGTGCTCTAATGTGTGGTACAATGGTTCTGAGATAACATTTGCCATTTCCTTCAGAACTCTGGGATGTAATCAATCAGGTCCTGGTGATTCATATTGGTCAAGATCTGATAGGTGTTTCTTACCGTTTTTTTTTGCTTATTTTAATTTTTATTTTTATCTGTTTTTTACAGTAGGTTTTTGGGGAGAGGGATAGGTTGGGCTATAGTTTTGTTTTTATTTTTTTGCATGAAGACTGATGCAAAGAATGAGTTAAGCAACTCTGCTTTCTCCCTACTGCCTGTTACTTCCTTGCCGTCTTTTCTCTTTAGTGGACCTATTGTTTCTTTGATTTTTTTCTTGTTATTAAAATGTTGAAAACTTTTTAAAAAATATCTTTGACTTTTGTTGCAAGTCTTTGTTCATTCTGAGCCTTTGCTTTCCTGATTTTATCTTTGCAGGTTCTGGCTATCTGCTGATATTCTGTCTTAGTTATGTGTCTCTCTTTCCATTTTTTTATACTTGTCCTTTTTGTCTTTCAGTTTACCAGAGAGATCTTTGTGCAGCCATATTGGTTTCTTCTTGAATTTATTGTTTTTATTTTTCAGTTGTATTGTGCTAGACTGGGATTTTATGATCACATTTTTCAGAGTTTCTGAAACTTCTTGAGTTATTTTCCCCTTTAGGATTTTCATCTATAGAATCTTTCCTAGGCTTTTTCTGAGTTTTTTGGTCCTTTTTTGTTTTTTTCTGTAAGAAATTTCTCTACTTCATTTTGCATTTTTTCTTTCATTTTCAAATACATGTTTTCAATAAGGAGTTAGGATAAGGGTTAGGCTAATTCTAACTCTGACACTTTTCATTACTCTCTTTTCATATTGTACCTAAATAGTTCTTAACATTCTGCATAATGCCTGGTATTATATATAATGCCAGAGAAAGTATATATACAGTAACATACTAAAATAACACAGACATTTCATACTTTGTATAAAAATATTATACATTCTATAAATTTCTAGGTATTCTATACAATGCCTGCTTTTCATATATTGCTGGTAACAGTTATAAGTTATCTTGCCTCAAGCTAGTATTGGAAGAAATGTCCATCTGGGTTCAGTTCCAAGTGGGGAGAAAGACACATGGAAACATATAGACTGCTTGGAAAGATGGTTTATTGATGAAGCAGAACCACCAAGCACATGTGATTCTGGGTAGCTGACCACATGGAGTGGAGAGTGAGAGGTATTTATGCCCTCTCTTGGGTTTTGAATTTGAGCTGTGTCAGGACATGTATTCTGATTGGTGGTCAGACTTCCATGGGGCTATGCAGGGGTAACTTTATCGGTTGTGTTGAGTCCCAGGCTTGGTTGAATCTTGCTGGGTGATGTAATATCCCCAGATGCCATGTGGGGAGTTCTGCTAGATGGGTAGAGGACTAATCCTATCATGTCCTGAGAGTGAAGGTCTTTTGTTTTGTAGATAGATTTGCCCAGCCTTTTGTCCTGTAGATAGGCTGGCCCAGTCCTGCTGGGGCTATTAACAAACGTGGGGGCTGCTTTCCAGAAGCATGTTTTTCCTTTAGGGAAATACAATATTCTGCCTTTTTAATATTTCCTAAAATATTTCATTCTTCTAGAACAGTGGTTGGCAAACTCATTAGTCAACAGAGCCAAATATCAACAGTACAATGACTGAAATTTCTTTTGAGAGCCAAATTTTTTAA